>CANOAX010000022.1:0-305859 GCA_947563465.1 Archips xylosteana
GACATCTCGTCGGTGCGAATGACAAAATCGCTATGTAATTTTGACTAACTTTACACGAGACCAAAAAAACTGTTTATCTAATAGTATATACAACTTTTGTCACATCTGACTTTTTTAAATAATACAGTAGTAAGATTTACATGATTTTCACGAAAAAATAAACAATTTTTCCTCGTAGATTTTTATGATATTAACAAAAAACCAGAATTTAGCTACATAGCGACTTTGATTTGGCTTACTTTAAATCGCCATGTGCCAAATGTACACATAGCGTAGTTTTTATAACGTGGAAGGCGACACATAGCGGGTTATAAAATGTTTAAATTTGGTAATGTGAGTCGACTTTTACTATTATAAATATTGAAAATATGAATAACATGAATCTTTATTGTTATCTGCTCACAAGTTAGTTTATTAGTTAAACCTAATCAATAATAAATCAAGCAAGTGTAATAAAGAAGAAAACTGTACTACATTTTCGATTACACTAATTGATTTGCATAAACTTTATGAAATCATGCCGTTTAAGTTATACTAGTATTGTACTGATTTTTCATTACTCTTGCCTCTAATAATTTTATTGCCTAGTCAAAGATTAGTTGAAATCACTTAATAATTTGTACGTTTACACTGTCGTAGAAATTATGATAATCTTTGTGCATATAGACCTTTAAAGATTGCAGAGGATTTCGCTAAATCAATTTTTGGACCGCTATTATATAATGATAGTGCTTCATTATGTTCACGCTGTTCAGGTTGCCTTTGCAGTAAAAGAGTGAATATGTCAGCATGTTTGTATTTGACATCGCCATCTTTGTACCACAGGCTTCTTATGTCGGTCACTGTAGGGTCACCGGACCGTTAACCAGGCCTAATACTTATAAAATTGCACGGCACTTCTTCGTAATTTTTAAAGAATGAATTATTTAAATAATTCACAACATACGGTTTCGTCGGCCTTGCCTTGCCTGTCTCATGCGAGTTAAATAGTCAGTAAGTGCACATATTGGCGGCCTGAACTGGTTTTCTAATGTTGAATGAACACTGTCGACTTCCATCACGGTGTGACCTTTCTCCAATATCAGTTGTTCAATTTCGATACCTAAAGAAGTTGACGCATTAGTCAAAGCACTACTCAAAACTTTGTTTCTGTTCTGGTAAGAGCAGCCGTCAGATGTAAGGTATACTTTTTTTTAAGTACAGCAGTGCTCTTTTAAAAACTGTATAATACAGCTTGTTATGATGGTACTGGCTGTCACACCGCATTCTCCCTCATGCCATACCTACAAATAAATAAACGTTATTATAATTTTTGACATAAAAAGTGTAGTTATGTACTGCCGGCTTTTGCTTATAACATTGCTCATAGACAAGGAACTTTGGTCTTTCTGGGTTTAAAAACAGAAATCATTCTTTCCTCCAACTTTTCTATTAATAATTTACGTGTCACAGAATTTAAAATATTCTCCTTGCACCAAAGTGTGTACACTTTTGTGCATATGGGTCTTACTGTGAAAGGTGTCCTCAATATAATTATGTCCTTACTATCTCCTCTACAATAATGACTAGGTACAACAGGTACTTGTTCAAGCCATAGCTCCACAGATACGTTTAACGACGTTTAAACGTGCTACAAATTTGCACTAAGCCATTTATATGCGATTTTTTAGCGTCCCACGATGGTAGATTCCAAAAATATTGAAAAATGTCACTTCGGATTTCATCACTTATAGCCCTGCAAATAAAACTCCTATAAGACTTTTGCTCCGCTCCATGAGTACAAGGTTTTTCTGTCATAGCACGATTTTTCTTAACAACATATTTACTAAATATTTTAAATGTAGATGGATCCCGCTGTCTTTTGTTACCCTTATAAGTCTTTCCAATAAGTCGCAAATGTTGATTTTCCCTTATTTTTGATGGAAATGCGGAAGGGTCTACAATAGCATGTTTTGCTGGGCCAGTGGCAATTTTTTCAAATGGTAAATTAATAGTTATACCACTTTCATGATTCAACAAAAAGGTTATATATTGTCCTCAGCAGTTCTGTCATCTGACAACTTTTCGACAGAACAACTAGCCTGTTCGATACGGCCCATGGGGTTCAATAATAGTTCCAGATAATTGATATTTCTGACACATGGTCAACGTTTATATCCCTATTGTCATTATCCAGAAACATTGAAGTGAGCGTAGGATTATTTAGAGAATTTTGCTCAAACCAGGCAGCGGGTAGGTATACTCAAATTTATTTCGTTAGTAACATTTTCGCATAATAATATATCAGTCAGATTATCGTCATTAGAATTGCCAATTAAATCCCTTGAAGCATTTCTCGGTGATGTTTCATGCACTTGAACGGAGCGGACAGGATTTGACAAAATATCCATACTGTAGTAATCAGAAAATAGCATAGTTAGGTCATAAACGTATTCAATATTAAATGATACGTGCAATTTTACTAGGCAAAAACAAGTAATCTAATAGAACCTGGTAGCACTTACTTGATAAAATGTGAAATTAAAGCACTTATTAACATTAATTTCTTAAAATTAGTCTCACTGTCTGGTAATTCAATCAAGAAATAATCGCCATGTGCAACATACTATTGTAATAAACTATTGATTTTGATGGAGAACCTCACGCATAATATCGCTATGTGCTAAAAACCACAAAGCGATTTATTTCCATCCAAACTTTGTTCCGCGTGCACATAGCGGAATTTGTTATTTTCAAAACCAATAAAGATATCAAAAAACGGTTTTGTGGGTTAACGTAGGACATTAAAAGAAATGAAATTATCAAATAATCGTAAAATCGAAAAAAAACACATAGCGATTTTTGTATTCGCACCGACGTTATGTATTTTCTTTATGTAGGTATGTTCACCGATTTCATTCTTTTTTTTATTCGAAAGAATATAATATACTCCTGAGATGGTCCCATTGTCACGCAAGCAAGCAAGCGTGCATGCGTGCTTGCTTGCATCTTGCTTGCATGCTTGCTTGCTTGCCTTTATGCTTGCTTGCTTGATATCTTGGTTCTTTGGAATTCTCGTGGTACACGCGAGCGAAGCCGCGGGCAAAAGCTAGTTTACTTATATGGCCTGTGTTTTCTTCCTGAATAATGGTGTTTGGCCTTTCTCCGCGCCTCCTGTTCTTATAAAGTATTGTATTATGTTACAGATGGGTATTTTACAAAAATCAAAGTAGTAAAAGACTTAAAACTATACATGTATATAGTTTATTTGTTAAATTATGATTTCCGTATGCGCAATACCATAAAAATATTTTCTGTGCTGTTATAAAAAAATACCTAACATCGAAGGCTTAGGCGGGAGCTACGCTACGCTTCGCTCCCGCCTTAGCCTTCTGAACCTAAACTATCCGAGTCGCTTCTGCCCTGAAATGTCTTGCTCGCTCGCTTCGCTCGCTCGCTGCAAGTGAGGCACCAGCTAGGGACTACCAAAGGGGAGCCCCAGGACTTAAAATAAATGTCATCTCTAGGATGTCCTTATGACACCTTTTCTTTATTATTTTATCGTAAAGAATACACAGAAATAACTGTATTTTATTTGAAAAACTTTTCTATAAATCTAATTAAAAATCCCCTTTGATATAACCTTGTAGCATATGTGGGTAAATATAACTTTTTGAGAATAAGCACGGCCTTGTGGGTACGTGCAGTCTGTTACCGAACAATAAACGAGTGTGACGTATATTTGCTGTTTTCTTCAGTATCCTGAAATACAGGACATTTGGCGACGAGGATCGATTCCACGTGGATATTATCGTGAATATTATGGCAGATAAGCACGGATTTTTCGGCGGCAGCCTCGCTTTCGACCATCACACGCAGGAGTGGAATATTTTTTTAGTCGGTTTACTCACTATTGTGCGGCGAGTGACATTAATAACGAAACCGATAAGTCAGGAGTAAAGTGACGAGCCCTGCTGTTGTCTACTTTGGTCGAGGATACATACCGTGTCGTCAGAGATTTGTTTTTCCCGGAGCAGCTAGAGAATCAGGAATTCGTAAGCTTGGTGACAAAATTGCAAGATCATTTTGCTACTAAACGGAGTTCTTTTGCCGAAAGATTTAAATTTTACAAGGCGGAGCAGCGTCCCGGGGAAGATCTTTTAGAATGGGCGGCACGAGTGCAAAGTCTGGCGTTGTACTGCGAGTTTAATTCGGAACTTGGGACGGCGTTGCGAGACCGTTTTGTTCTCGGGCTCGAGAATACAAAGGAGAAAGAAAAATTGTTCGCTGAAAGTGTCAACACGTTAACGTTCGCTAAGGCACTTGAGCTGGCGCAAAGTGTGCGCTGTGCCCGCTTGGCGCTGCATGGGTCGCGTACTGAGGCTGGCCCGGCGCCGGCACAGCCAGTGTTCGCGCTGCGCGCGGGGACGGGCCCCGCCGCGGCTCGACGGGCTCCGGCTAAAAAGAGTTGTAGTGTGTGCGGTTATAACAATCATGATAAGGAACAGTGCCGTTTCGCTAATTTTACGTGCAAAAAGTGTTTTAAAAAGGGCCATCTCAAGAGAATGTGCTCAGTTAATGTACAAAACAACCACTTTTTAGCTGCGGAGGATGATTTTTTAAGCCTTGAAGGTATTTATGATTTATTTAATATTCAATGCATAAACGGTAAACCGATGCGGCAGGTCGTGTCGATTGCGGGTAAACAGTTTTTATGCGAAGCTGACAGCGGTAGTGCTGTCTCTGTTTTGCCAGCTGATGTTTACGATTTAAAACTTAAAAACAATTTCCCATTAAAATCTTGCAAAGTTATTTTAAACTGTTATAATGGTTTTAGGATTGCACCTTTAGGTTGTGTATTATTACCTGTGACTTACGAGGGTCGCACTAAATCAATCACGTTTTACATAATCGATACGAAAAGTAAACAACCCATATTGCTAGGTCGCGATTTTATAAGCAGTTTTAATATGCAGTTACAGTGGTGGTCATACAATTAAGAACGATTTGAAGTTTCCGATTTTTTTTTATCTAAATCATGTCATATGTCTAGTTGTGTTCCTTCTTAGAAGTAACAAGTTATGTTATAAAATAGCCACATGGATAGAGCAAACGGGATTAAGAATAATAGTGTATAATTGCTAACATTTTTTTTTACAAATTTTATTTGTTCTCTATACTAATAAATTCAAATAGTAATGAAGCTGGACAAATAATTAAGAACGATTTATTAAACTGCTCGAGAGTTGTTTTATATGAAACTTAGATTAAATAAATCATATTAATGTGAAGTTGGTATAGAAAAAAAAAGCAATTTAATACATTTGAATTAAAATTAATAGTTAGTAGCATGTCCACGGCTTTTAATTACGGCTTTACACCGGCGAGGCATTGAATCTATCAATTTTTGACATTTCGCAAGAGAAATAGAGTTCCATTCTTCTAAGAAAACGTCGTACAGCTCTCTCAAATTGCCACACTGTCGATATGAAACCTTTTTCTTGACTTCGCACCAAAGATGCTCTATTGGGTTAAGATCTGGGCTGTTGGCTGGCCAATCTAAGACAGAAACTGATTGTGATGTGAGGAATTCCTTAACGGTGCGTGCAGTATGCTTTGGATCATTGTCGTGCTGGAATGTCCAAATAACCGGAAGCACGTCTGCGGCATATGGTAACATTGTTTCTTGCAGTATATTTTTGTATTGGAATTGATCCATGTTTCCTTCTATCAGCCTAACAGGTCCAACGCCATGTCCAGAAAAGCACCCCCAAATTTTCACATTTCCCCCGCCTTGCTTTAATGTCACTTTTGTGTACTTTGGGTCGAATGCTTTATTCGGAGGGCGTCGTACATATCGTTTTCCATCAGAACATACCCTATTTATTTTTGTCTCGTCAGAAAAAAGAACGTTTTTCCACTGTCTGACTGTCCAGTTTTCATACCTTCTTCCAAATGCAAGTCGGGCTTGACTATGACATCGTTTCAACATAGGCACCTTCCTTGCTATCCTTCCGTTCAACTTATTTTCTACCAAACGCCTTCGAATAGTGCGTGCAGAGATTGCTGAAGGGTTTTTTTCGCCAAAATATTCTTTTCTCAACTCATTAGACCCTTTAAAAGGATTTTGTTTTGCCAAACGAACGATATTTCGATCATCTCGACGAGATGACTTTCTCTGTCTAGGTCCACGTGGAACGTTTGAAGTAGTTTGATACGTGGAAAAATGCTTTACGGCATGGAAAACCATTGTTTTTGAACATTGCAGATAGTCGGCTATCTTTTTATACGACCAATTCTTCTCGCGAAGTTTTATTATTACTTCTCTTGTAGATTTATCACAACTTTTATTTTTCCCCATTGTTTTTATACGAAGTAATCACTTTTAAGACTTTAACAGCACGAAATGGCGCCAAAATTATACGAATAATAATCTACAACCACAGAGCCACACAGTGTTCTCTATTTAAATTTGAAAAAATAATAAACTATTCAGCGTTCTTAATTACGTGACCAGCTAGTAAGTACTAATACTAGGTTCAGATCGAATGTATTAAGTTTCTCTATTAATTTTTTAACCAACTATGTTGCATAAATGAATGTACCGGTAGTACGGAAAAGTTTCGCAATACCGAGAGAAATAAAAAAAATACGGGCAATTAGTTATACTTGTTACTTTGAAAAAATCATCTCAATAAATAATCGTTCTTAATTACATGGCCACAACTGTATGTACGATCAGTTGTAATAACTTGCAGGAAAGTAACTTAGTCTCGGAACTTAAAAATAAATATTCGCAATTATTTTTGAATGATCTAGGCCAGTTCAACAAGTATAAAGTTACTTTGAAAATTAAAACGGACGCTCGATTACGTTTTTTTAAACCGAGGACCGTACCTCTGGCTCTTAGAGACAAAGTGGAGAGTGAGCTCGAGAGGTTATTAAGCCTTGGCATCATCGAGCGGGTGGAGACGGCCGAGGTGGCGTCGCCCATCGTGCCGGTGCTGCGCCGCGACGGCGGCGTGCGCATCTGCGGCGACTACTCGGTCACGCTCAACCCGGCGCTGCTCGTGGACAGCTACCCGCTGCCGCGCATTGAGGACCTGTTCGCGCGGCTGCACGGCGGCGTCCAGTTTAGCAAACTCGACCTTTCTCGAGCGTATAACCAGCTGGTACTGGATGATTCAAAAAAGCTAACGTGCATAAATACGCATAAAGGTCTATTTTGTTATAATAGGTTGGTTTTTGGACTCGCGAGCGCGCCGAGCATATTTCAACGAACATTGGATCAGCTGTTAGCCGGTATTGACGGCGTTTGCATATTTTTGGACGATATTTTGGTTACCGGACCGTCGACGTCGGTTCATTTAGATAGATTAGATAAAGTTTTGAGTAAACTGCAAGAGGCAGGTTTCAGGTTACAGGCGGATAAGTGCGAGTTGTTTAAGGACTCGGTCGAGTATTTAGGTTTTCTTATCGATAGGAATGGTTTACAGAAAACAAATGCTAAAGTGGACGCCATTTTAAAGAGCGATCACCCGAAAAACGAAAAAGAATTAAAATCATTTTTAGGAATGATTAATTATTACAGATGTTTTATTCCGAACGTGTCGAGCATGTTAGCGCCGTTGCATTCGTTACTGCGTAAAGATGAAAAATGGGTCTGGGGCGAAGAGCAAGCGCAGGCTTTCGAAAGCGTAAAAAAGGAGTTGGGCAGTGAGCGAGTGCTCGCGCATTACGACCCGGCGCTACCGACGGTGGTGACGGCGGACGCGGGGCCGCGCGGGCTGGGCGCCGTGCTGGCGCAGCGGCAGCTCGGCGGCGCCGAGCGCGTCGTCGCGTACGCCTCGCGCTCGCTCTCCAGGGCCGAACTCAACTACGCGCAGATTCAGAAGGAGGCGACGTCCATTGTTTTCGCGATAAAAAAATTTCATCATTACTTATATGGCCGATCATCGCCGTTCACTTTGCGTACCGATCACAAACCACTGCTGACGATTTTTGGCACTAAAAAAGGGGTACCAGAAATGGCGGCAAATCGTCTTCAGAGGTACGCTTTATTTTTATCAGCGTATAACTTTCGGATAGAATATGTTCGAAGTGAGAACAATGTCGCTGATTTTTTGTCGCGAGCGATTGCAACACCAGTAACAGACAATGTTGAATTGGCTGAAGAACAGATGTTATTTATTAATTATGTTTCAAACTCCATCCTGAAACCGATAACGGTCAGTGATATTCGGCGGGAAACCGAATGCGATGAAACATTGCGTACAGTAGCAAATTTCATTAAACGAGGTTGGCCACCTAAATTGCCTGATAGTGTTATTAAACCATATTTTAACTGTAAACATGAATTAAGTGTAGAGAATGGTTGTATTTTGAGGGGCCATAAAGTGGTGATTCCGGTAGTTTTTAGAGAGAGATTATTAAATGAATTACATGAATCACATTTCGGGGTCATAAAAACAAAATCAGAAGCTCGCTCACGAATGTGGTGGCCTAATATTGATCGTCACATAGAGGAAAAAATAGGTTCTTGCAATGTCTGTAAAGCGCACCGCAGTGCGCCGGGCCGCAGCCCGCTGGCACCATGGCCCTACCCGGAGCAGCCCTGGGAGCGCGTCCATTTGGACATGTTTACGCTGGAACATAGGCAGTTCCTCATTGTTGTCGATTCTCATTCTAAGTGGGTAGAATGTTTCCAAATGATGCGTACTGACAGTGAAGCAATAATTGAAAAGATTATTGAATTATTTAGTAGATTTGGTTTAGTGCGAACCCTAGTCACAGATAATGCAGCAAATTTTTGTTCCAATGTTTTTGAAAACTTCTGTGAAGCTAACGGTATTAAACATTTGACAATAGCACCTTATCATCCGGCTTCGAATGGCCAGGCCGAGAACACCGTCAAGATGATTAAAAGAGGATTAAAATTATTAATAGCAGAAAACAATTGCAATAAATCATTATTACAAAAATTAAATAAATTTTTATTTAACTATAGAAATTCAGTTCATTGTACGACGGGGTTCTCGCCTGCACAGCTATTGCTGGGCCGTCCGCTGCGCTGTCGCCTCGACCTGCTGCGCGGCCGCGACGTCGCCGGCGCGGCGCCGCCGCCGGGGCACGCGCCCTCCTCCGCAGCTAAACAAGTTTGTGACAAACAGATCTCGCAGAGTCACCGCTATGGCGGAAAACGGAAAATAGATTTTAAGATTGGACAAAAAGTGCTTGTAAAATGTTTTTATAATAACGGAATGAAA
Source organism: Archips xylosteana (assembly GCA_947563465.1). Taxonomy (NCBI): domain Eukaryota; kingdom Metazoa; phylum Arthropoda; class Insecta; order Lepidoptera; family Tortricidae; genus Archips; species Archips xylosteana. The sequence continues at coordinate 9,246 of CANOAX010000022.1, forward strand.
CGCGTTTGGAGAGACGGTTTAGTACAAAAGAGTCTTGGATCGCGGATTTATTGGGTCTATGTACCCGCGTTGGACATTCAAGTAAAAAAACACATAGATTTTTTGTTGCCTTACAAAGGTACAGATAGAGGCTCCGCAGTGGACGACGACGACGACCTCAGTATTTCGGGTTTAAATGGAGGAGACGGTGCATTTTCATCTTTCCAAGACATTCGTAACTCAGAATGCAACGAAGACATTGCGGCAGACCACGGCTCCGTAAGGACAGAAACATTAGAAGAGGATGAAAAATTGGAGGGATCATTTCAGTCTATCTCAGATGTAGAATCTCCTCAACGACAACAGAACGAAACCCTGCAGGATACCAATGCATCTACCAGCCCTGAAATACTGCAGGAGGAAGAATATCCGCAGCTGGAGCCTCAACCTGCAGAACCTGATGAGAATTCAGACAGAGCCTCTAGAAATGTCCGTCTCACAAGAAACCAAAATGTCCGTTATAAAAATTTCTTTAAGTAATTGTAGTCTTATGTATTAAAAAATCTTTAAATGTTAAGGTTAATTACTTTGGTAAGGATTGTTTGTATTTAATGGTGGAGGGATTGTAGCATATGTGGGTAAATATAACTTTTTGAGAATAAGCACGGCCTTGTGGGTACGTGCAGTCTGTTACCGAACAATAAACGAGTGTGACGTATATTTGCTGTTTTCTTCAGTATCCTGAAATACAGGACAAATCTAACTGGTGCCTTGCTGGCAGCGAGCGAGCGAAGCGAGCGAGCAAGACGTTTCAGGCAGAAGCGACTCGGATAATTTAGGTTCAGAAGGCTAAGGCGGGAGCGAAGCGTAGCGTAGCTCCCACCTTAGCCTTCGATGTTAAGTATTTTTTTGTTACAGCTCAGAAAATGATTATTTGGACCAGGTTAGGTTAGGTTAAAATCGGAACCTAAATTTTATGGGAAACCATAGAGACCCTCATTTCTGTGATAAAAAATATTCTACATCCTTCCCCATAACTCAAACTATCTCTGTAACAAATTACATCCAAATCGGTATAAATGTTTAAGAATGAAAAGGACAGACAGACAATAACATCTTGAAAGACGCATAATTTTTCACACTTATGATATTAGTATGGGTATGGATTAGTATGGATGAAACAAACAAGATTATTAAAAAAATATATTTCACTTGGAATATTACCAATGATTGCACCTTATTTCCTTTATGTATAAGTTTGTTCAATCGCTATCAAATACTTTGGAGCGACCGAGGTAATCAAAAATATGAACATGCACTGTATTCTCAAACACAATGCACTGTAAACTCATTTAAAAACTGCTATATCTGTTTTGTCTTTGATGTAACGGCGGTTTCGGTATTTTGACTTTCGGTATTTGGACTTTCGGTATTTTGACTTTCGATATTTTGACCGTCGATTATTTTATTTGTAGTGATTATGACTGTTCGGTATTATAATTTTTCGGCCTTTCGGATGTAGGTATTTTGATCTTCGGAATTGTAGTCTTCGGGTTTTAGACACTTACACTTAGTCAAAATTGCTGCGGTGTATTTCATGGCGAATTATTTAAATTCCAGTCTGAATTTGTCTGGAGTTAAACATTTAAACTTCGAAAAAACTATCGTGCACAAAAGAAATTTAACCTAATTATTTTTTATTATCAATAAAAAAAATAAAATACGATTAAGTTAAGAAACATAATATGCGTGTAACAAAACATTTAATGATGGGACACAATCTACCACGAGTTTATCGATACTTATTAATTTGTAATGTTAATAACGATGCACTTTAAAAAAAAATATTCCATGCCGTAGTAACAGAACAGGTTAGTATGTCGGATAAATACGTAAGTTTATGAGTGACACTTACCTTACCTACGTGATATAATGCTTCAAAAATAGTGACATATTTTATTCAATAATGTTCTGTTACAATAAAAGATACAAGTAGGTCATCATCATCATCATTTCAGCCATAGGACGTCCACTGCTGGACATAGGCCTCCCTTATTGATACACAAACATTAAGGTTGGAAGCGGATAGCATCCACCTTGAACCTGTAGCTCTTACTAAATCATCCTTCCACCTCATTGGTGGGCATCCCACGCTGCGCTTGCCATTCCGTGGTCTCACTCGAGAACTTTTCAGCTCCAACGGCCACCCGTTCTGCGTGCTATATGTCCTGCTCGTAGCCATTTCAACGAGCTAGCAATGACATAAATGTAGACCTATCTTTTACGAACACTTTGAGGCATTTATTCCGCTCTATCGCATCTTTAATACAAACAGTATTAAATTATCCATGTGTCTCTGACTATTAAGTGATCACTGCCGGTTTCCATCTTATCTATCACAGAGACATCATTAATCACCACATTATAGTTTTGCTTTATGTTACGGCCTATTTTTAATATACCTAAACTTTGATCAATTAACATAAATTATAAATTATCTAAATTATTATTTTTACCTTAGGCATGAATATGTTAAGTTCTTAGTCAACAAATTTTCGCATCGGCTCTGACCCGGATAAAAATTGCAATGTAAGTTGGTTTATACGACCTTAATACCTTCTTATGTATGACGGATGATGTTTACGAACCTATTATTTAGATTTAAAAAAGCAATTGATTTAGCTATACTATTTTGTAATTACTTCGAATAATTTGTTATTTTTCTTTATTGTGTCTGGATTCAACTTTATTTTATGTCTGCATATTTTTATGAAATATTTGCACTGTTCTCGTTGGTGGACGTCCCACGCTGCGCTTGCCAGTCCGTGGTCTCCATTCCAGAACTTTTGGCCCCCAACGGCCATCTGTTCTACGTGCTATATGGCCTGCCCATTGCCATTTCAACGAGCTAATCCGTTTGGCTATGTCGGTTACCCCGGTTCTTCTACGGATCTCCTCGTTTCTGATTCGATCCCGTAGAGAAACTCCAAGCATAGCCCTCTCCATAGCTCGCTGAGCGACTCTGAGCCTATTCATCAGGCCCATAGTGAAGCACCACGTCTCGGATCCATATGTCATCACTGGCAACACACACTGATTAAAGACTTTTGTTTTAAGGCACTGAGGTATTTTGGACGAAAAGATGTTGCGGAGCTTCCCGAACGCTGCCCATCCGAGTTGGATTCGCCGATTGACCTCCTTCCCGAAGTTGGACCTACCTAGCTGGACGGTCTGTCCTAGGTATACATATGCGTCAACAACTTCAAGAACCGAGTTCTCGACCACAATGGGGGCAGGGACAACATGAACATTAGACATAACTTTCGTCTTGTCCATGTTCATTCTTAGTCCTACCCGTCGAGAGACTCGATTGAGGCCTTCGAGCATCGTGCTGAGTTCTTCCATCGATTTTGCCATGACCACGATATCGTCGGCAAACCGAAGGTGAGTGATGTATTCGCCGTTGACATTGATGCCTAGTCCTTTCCATTCCAGGAGCTTGAAGGCGTCTTCCAGAGCGGCAGTAAACAGTTTCGGAGATATTACATCTCCCTGTCTTACGCCTCTTTTCAAGGGAATCGCCCTCGAACTCTGTTCCTGCACTCGAACCGACATAGTGGCATTTTTATACAAACACTTCAACACTTCGATGTACCGGTAGTCAATATGGCACCGCTGGAGAGACTCGAGCACCGCCCATGTTTCGACCGAATCAAAGGCTTTCTCGTAGTCCACAAACGCTAGACATAGCGGCAAGTTATACTCTTCGGTCTTCTGTATAACTTGCCGCAGCGTATGTATGTGGACTACGGTACTGTAGCCTTTTCGAAACCCGGCTTGTTCGGGAGGCTGGAAGTCATCAAACCTGCGCTCAAGACGATTTGTAATGACCCTGGAGAACAGCTTATAAACATGGCTCAAAAGCGAGATGGGTCTGTAGTTCTTTAACAAGGTTTTATCACCTTTCTTAAAGAACAGCACCACCACGCTTTTGTTCCATGCTTCTGGCGTGGTACCTTCGAGCAGGACGGAGTTAAAGAGTCTCTGAATGACTTTCAGTACCGGTGATCCACCCGCTTTCAGAAGCTCAGAAGTAATTCCATCCTCACCCGGCGCCTTGTTGTTCCTAAGCTGTTTCAGGGCCATCCTAATTTCATACAGGCTGATGTCCGGGATATCCTCGGTATAGTGTCGGGTCAGTTTGGCCCTTGGGTCTTCAGCCGCACTAAAATCAGGTTTTGTGACCGAATCGTAGAGGCGTCTGTAAAACTCTTCGATTTCCCTTAACACGTCCGCTTTCGTCGACGCTACACTGCCATCATCCCTCTTCAGCTTTGTCATCTGGCTTTGCCCAATAGACATATCTCTTGCGAACACTTTGGAGCCTTTATTCCGCTCTATTGTATCTTTAATACGAGCAGTATTAAAGGTACGAATATCGTGTCGCAAGGATTTCCGAATTCGTCTATTAAGCTGCCTATGTGACTCAGCATCATCGGGAGACTGCAGTCTCAGCGAGCGTCGTTCAGCCATAAGGTCAAGGGTATGCTCCGAGAGCTTCTGAGTTCTACTAGTACGACGGGTCTTATAAAACTGAGACCCTACCGTGTTGACAGTTTCTACGAACCTGTTATTGATTTCGTCCACTGACGCGTGATCTTCCAGGCAATCAAAGCGATTTGAGAGCTCGAGTTGAAAGCTCTCGGGGTTTTCGATCTGAGCGCGAGTAGGTCGGAGCGTGGACTTCATCAGACGGGACCGTTCAAGTTTAACGTTAATATTCAATGTGCCTCTTACTATTAAGTGATCACTGCCGGTTTTCACCCTGTGTATCACAGAGACATCATTGAATATCCGTCTCTTGTCGGTCATGATGAAGTCTATCTCGTTTCTCGTGAAACCGTCGGGGCTCATCCACGTCCATTTCTTGTGAGGTGGCTTCTGGAAGAAAGAATTCATCATAAAGAGGCCTTCTTTCTCCAGAAAATCGGCCAGCCTCTGTCCCCTACGGTTCCGTTGACCATAACCGAAGCTCCCCACTTTCAACTCATTATCGCCTCTCTTGCCCAGTTTCGCATTGAAGTTCTTCAGTTTCGCATTCCACCAACGAGATGGACGGACGATTTGGTGAAGGCCGCAGGTTCAGGGTGGATGCAAATCGCTTCCAATCGTAATGATTGGGCATCAATGAGGGAGGCCTATGTCCAGCAGTGGACGTCCTATGGCTGAAATGATGATGAATGATGATTTGCACTGTTAAGCTTAGCTGATTATTTCTTTATTTTAATTATTTATGATAGCTCGTTTAGCCTGCGATACAGAGTTCTCTAGTAACCCTAATGCAGGCATACGTGTAACATAGACTTTTGTAAAAAAAACATTGTATTTCTTGTCATCTTGTACTGCAAATTATTGAATAAATTATCTTATCTTATCTTATCTTATCTTATCTTATCTTATCTTATCTTATCTTAATTATAACTGTAGATCCACAGTCGCGCGCCCGAAAATGTCCGAGCCAAATGAGCGCCACTTTGATAAAAGTGGCCTTCTTTTTGCTCAGAACGTTGCGTGAAATCATCGTGAAATTGTCAAGTTTAGCTGTCAAGTGGAGTTTTGCCGCTACCGAAATTCGACTGTAATGAAGTAAAGACTAGGTTCAAATTTCTGTGTAGGTGATGATTTTATTTGTTACGCAACCAAATAAAAAAGTTCGGACATTCTTTGAAGGGGATTTTGTTCGGCAATGTGTATCTTCAGTTATAATTGATCAAAGTACCTAAAAATATGTAGGTAACCCTCGACTTTTTTTTTGCATTATGAAGAACTCCGGTACTTATTTTGCTTAACTTGATTTCATGAAATAATCGTAAATTAATATTATTAATTACAAAAATTACACATACCTCATTAAAGTTATAAATTTATAGTTTTTTTTTATTGAGTTCGTCCACGAGGTAATATCTAAATACGCCGAAGCTCATGAACGCAGACTTCATCATCATGTGAACGTTGAGGCAATCCAACTCCTTGACAACACGGACCTAGTGAGAAGACTGAAAAGGACTAAACCCTTTGAGTTAGTGTAGTGTTAATCATACTCGAAATAGTGTTACAGTGATAGTGACGTAAATGAAGAACACATGAACAAAGTGCTTCGCCTTAATAGACACTAAGAAAAGTCATTGGACGTTATTCTTAGAGACTTTAAACAAAATAGTCGATTAAGTTAAATAAATATTGCTTATTAGCCTTTGTGAGCTAGATTGAAAATTTAAAAAAAAAAAAAAAATATATAGTTTTATCGATTCGAGTTTTAAAGCTTTCACTTCTCTAGTCTGTGGGTTTTGACACCTGCCACCTGCACCATGTTACAGTGAAAGGAGTATACCAGTGTTGGGAGCATGCGCTGACAAACTTTCAGCTTTTATAAAATAACGAAGCTCGGGTAAACGGGCTCTTAGGCTACTACAATGAACGACAATTTTCCACCTGTATCCATTGGCACGATCTTTTCGGTCCTTCTAGTGGGAGGTCCACCACCGTTGCGTTTTTGGTCATCTTCGAGAACCTTTATAAGTATGTACTCGTAACTAAACAGTAAGTAAATTCATTTTTTCCAGTGGAGTACGTGGACACAGAGTACAGTCTGTGGCTGGCGTGGTTCCTGATGCCTGTGATCGTGACCTTCCTGTTGCCGGCAGTCATATTTCTGCTCATATACACCAGCGCGATCATCTTCCATCTCTACCGGCTCTACAGGTGATTATTGCTGCTTGCCACAGTATTCTTTAGCTGAAGACAGAAAAAATATAAATATAAAAAAAAATCTAAAATGATGTTTAAAAAATTAACTAATGGCCTCTGAATGAGCCACAGGCTCGTAAAAGTAGTACTGCCTATCTTGGTCTCATGAGAATACATAGAAATTAAATTCAAATTTTCAAGATATAATCTAAAACTTGAAGTAGAAGGCGGGGGCGTGTAACTCTTTGCCTTTTTATGGACGAGATGTACCAGTAAAAGATCCAGGGAACTTGCAGTGAATGTGATGAAGTAATCTCGAGGTTTTTCTTCTATCCGACGCTATTCCAGAAGGACGCTATCAGCAACCGACGAAAACAAAACACGGCGCTCTAAGCTTACAGCAGCCGCAAAGCACTTTATCATTTCTTCTTGCTGTCTAAATTTTTAGTTTATAGTTTACAAATCATACGCAACACAAATAAACCCCAGGGTGGCAAATTAACACAAGAATATAGCGTTTCTACGATCACTTCCGAATTATTGTATGTGTCTCGTAGGAGTTCCGAGCGAAAACTGATGTTTTTAAAAATGGCCTCCTGACCTTGGGTCACGCGACACTGGGGCGCGTTTTAGTTCACTTTTTCACCCCTAGATGGCGCGATCTCGTCAAATGAATTCTGCGTCTGGTTGTGCAATATTTAGATTGGCGTGAACAGCGTCTAAACATTGCTTTTAAATAGGTATATTTTTTGCAAATTTTCTCTTTGCCCAGGAAAGAAAGAATAGCGCTTGAAAATTGTGTTCAAATCAGTTGAAGACTGTTAGTTAGTCTTGTCGACTTGCAATGCAAGCGTCTCTGGCGTCAGAACGCCACGATAGAGCCACACAATCCACTAATTGTCCAATCACCCGTCTTTGTCGTACATTATACGATACCAACCCAACTAGCAACCCTTACAAGAGAAGCGCTGGTCCAACTCGGGCCAAGCCAAGAAGGAAATTAGAACCCTTACTACTACAATCACAATTATGCGTCATAAGCAACCACACAAACTACATGATAAAACTACTAAAACAGGAATTCTCATGTACAAACACCTGTGTTTATCTAAAGCCCGGAGCGGGAACTCGCGAACTATTCAGTGACCTCCAACATAAGCTGCAGGATTTTACCTTAAATGACTTTTGTGTTATATACATCGGCGATAAAGACTTTAAGACTAGTATAAATTACCATATTCTGGTTAATTATATTCGTGAACAGCTAAGCCTGGTCCAAAATACAAATGTTATTATCTGTTTACCGACATTTAAAATCAACGAACATTCCACTCTGTTTATTAAACGTGCCGAAATATTTAATAACTTACTGTATCAAAATAATTTGGTACATAATTTTCACTACATTCTAGATTCAAATCTTAATCTATCCTATCAAAAAGATATGTTCTCCCTGTTTGGAAACATAAACCGACAAGGGTTTATAACAATATTTAATGATTTGATACATTTATTGAACTCATTTAGTTGTGATCTCCACTTTCCACAGTTAAATAAAACTACCATAGATACCGAATTACTAGGCGGCTCATCTGTGACCCAGTTTTTTCGATCATATGACCAATAATATTACTGACCCCATCAACTATAGCCCTTTACAATGTCAAAATAAAGCTATTAAAATTAGTGCTCCAATATTCCGGTCACAAACTAAAGTCAAAATTAATCCTACTAAATGCAACACTGTTCATACAAACAAACAAAGCTTACAAAACCATAATACTATAGGAGTCTTTCATCAGAACATAGCTGGAATCTTGAACAAATTAGACTCATTAGAACTTGAATTATGGAATTTTAAAAATAAAAGGATAAACATTGATGTAATATGTTTGTCAGAAACATTTATTCAAGCTGGCTCCGAAAGCAACCTGCAATTACCTTACTTTAAGCTATCCGCACACTTTTCTAGATATAAAACTAAAAGAGGTGGTGTTTGCATCTTGGTCCGCCCATGGATCGAACCTATAGAACTAAATCTCGATAAATTTGCTCTCGAAAATGATTTCGAATGCTGTGGAGTTGAAATTAAATCAATAAACACTATTATAATATGTCTATATCGAGTGCCACAAAGTAATCAAAACAAGTTTTTGGACCGCTTGGATAACTTTCTATTTCATATAACGCAAAATAATAAAAACAAATATTTAATAATATGTGGGGATATAAACATAGATACTCTAAAAATCACTCCAATCTCGATACATTACAAACAGCTCTTAGAAAATTACAATTTAGTGAACCATATATCTACAGCCACTCGTACTGTTGGCTCTTCACAAACCAGTTTGGATCACATGATTTCTAACATACCTACCGTTAAAGTTCAAACATTTGACAATGGGCTTTCTGATCACGGTGCCCAGACTGTACATGTGCATCTAAATAACACTCCTAGCTGTAAGAAATTGTATCTACTCAAAAGAGACTATTGCGCTGAAAATATGTCAAAATTTGTTCATTGCATGGAAAATGTATGTTTCGAAGACATATACAACAGAACTGATACCAATAGTGCATTTAATGAATTTCATGACCTGATAATTATGTTCTTCTTACTATGCTTTCCCGTGGTTAAGGTCACAATATCTAATAAACCTCAACGAGCAAAATGGATATCAGCAAACCTAAAGAAGTGCACGAAACAGAAGCGTTGCTTATACTTAAGAACTCGTGTAAGTCCTACATTAGAAAACAAGTTAACATACAAACGATATGCAAAAACATTACGGCATTGCATAGCATCAGCTCAAAAATCAAGCAATCAACGCTATATATATAGATCAAGAAATAGGTGCCGTGCCACATGGGACTTAATTAATAAAAAAGTCGGAAACATCCGACAAAAAAACATAATAAAAAGTATACTTAATGATAGACAGATAATATCCAACCCTAACGACATGGTAAGTTTACTCAACGACTATTTCATAAGCGTTTCTAACAAATTTCAACCCAACTACCAATCCTCAGCTCCAAACTGTATTCGCCATACATCAACAATGTTCTGTAACCCTACAACTCCACTAGAAATACAAAAAATTATCATGAATCTCAAAAACACTAATTCATCCGGTTACGATGAAATCAATTCAAAGATTTTAAAACTATGTGCTAAAACAATATCGGAACCCCTGGCTTATATTGTAAACCTATCGATCGAAGAAGGAACATTTCCAGATCGTCTTAAAAAAACAATTGTTAAACCATTGTACAAAAAAGGTAAGAGAAATGATATGAACAATTACAGACCCATAGCACTGATTCCTGTACTGTCGAAAATCTTTGAAAAAGTTATGCTAGATAGACTTACCAATTTTGCCAATAAACACTCTCTCCTGCACGAAGGTCAACATGGCTTCAGAAAGAACAAATCGACTGCCACTGCAGCTTTTTCGTTACTCAAAGATGTTTTACATTATGTAGACATAGGGATGCCTGTAAGTGTACTTTTCTTAGATATGTCTAAAGCGTTTGATTTAGTATGCCACGAAAAACTTCTAAATAAATTGGAACTATACGGCATAAGAGGAAACATACTATGCTGGATAAAATCATACTTATATGAGAGATTCCAGTGTACAGAAATAGTAAAAGAAGAAAAAAAAAACTTGGTAAACTACAAATCATCATATAAAATGAACGAATTCGGAGTGCCTCAAGGAAGTGTTCTCTCACCATTGCTGTTTTCATTTTACATTAACGACCTTCCTGAGGTAATACCTTATCCAACAGTTCTGTTTGCAGATGATACATCAATCGTGATTCCTTGTACAAATAAAGAGACATACGAACATGAAATCAATCAAACCTTACATCAAACAATTCAGTGGCTAGAAAATAATAATTTATCAATTAATATTAGTAAGACTAAACATATTCAATTCATGACATGTAAAGGTAAACCTTTAGATCTAGATATCAAATATAAAGGCGACCCCGTTGACAAAGACAGTCAAGCTAAGTTCCTAGGTATAACTTTAGATGAACACTGTAACTTTAAACCCCATGTCGCAAATATTTGTAGCAAATTAAATAAATTTATCTTCCCGTTGCGAAAGCTACGTCAAACAGTGTCACAAGAAGCTGCCCTCGTTGCGTATCATGGCTATATTATGTCAGTTCTTCGCTATGGCCTTATCATATGGGGAAATTCTACAGAGATGCCCAAAGCATTCATTAAACAAAAAAAATGTATTAGAGCCATATTCTCTCTTAAACCCTTAGACTCATGTAAACCAGTCTTCAAAAGCAAACAGCTTCTGAGTCTACCGGCATTGTATGTGTACGAAACAGCGGTATTTGTACATAGTTGTCACAGTTTAGGTTTAGGCCTTGCGGAGAGGAATTAAAACATAAAAAAAACAAGTCTAGACGTTTATTAGAACGCTAAAACTGTGAACAAGCAAGAGACCAGAGGGTCGTAGGTTTTAAGCACTTGAGTGGGATACGCTTTCCCCGGACAGACACTGCCCTGGATTCAGGAGACCGTAGGACGCGCTGCGGGCGTCGCAGGTGGCTCTTCAAGGTCGTTTGCTGTGTTGCAGAGCTGAGGCCAGGGTGCTTCAGGGCTCGGAGTGTGCTGATGGCGTGGAGCCAAGAGGCGGAGACTGCAGTATCGTTCGGCGGTTTAACCCCGACTTGGTTGCCCTGGAATTTGGTTAATGTCAGCAGGGGCTCATACAATTGCTCTGTCCACCGGCCCAACGTCCATAACGGTTCCTGACCATAGGTCCGAATTTAAACGCTGGCTGTGTGGCAGAGCAATCATACGGAATTTACAAAAAGAGAAAGATGAAGCTAAATGTAATACAAAAGAATAAAATGATTTAGTGAAAACGAAAACTGTTCTTTTTTTGAAATTTAAATTTGAACTAACTGAAACTGCCTAACGGTCTAAGAAGTTTAAACCTAATTTACAATAAATGCAGACCGTTGGAGTTAGCTAGGTAAAGAAACAGGAGATAGTAATAGAATAATTTTGTATATAGAAAGCTAGAAATAACACATAAAATTAGACAAGGTAAAATGTTGATATTTGCTTTTGGAGAGAACTTACCAATATCGGGCAGAGTATCCACTGGGCTGATTTATTTAGTAGTATAGGTAGACTGTTTTCTTGACAGTGGTGTTCAGATTCAAAATGTGCCAAATTTTTGGCGGCACTGGGTTTTAAAGACAAAATTAGGTCACGCCCCTCGAGATAACGCTAACCGTAATTTGTGTGATGTGTTTTGACAGTTCGTGCCACAGAGAAGACACTGCGCAACAAAACGATGTACTTAATTTATTTAGCCTTCCTCAATATTTAATTAATTAAATATTTAGGAAAGACAAGAGCTCAGATTTTGTCCGTATTTATTTAATTATATTAAATAAATACGCCCAAAAATCATAGCAGCGGAAAGTTTGATAATAGCGCCATCTAGTGCTCACGGGGAAAGGCTCGTTGCATTGAATCGAACTAACTTCGTTAGGATATCGGTAATTAAGTCCAAAAACAAAACCAAAGAATTATATTGTCCCAATTGCATTGTGACAGTACCTCCCTCTCCGCGGAGGATTTTTTCGTCTTAGCGAAAAAATCCGCCTGAGAAAAATCCCTAACGTAACACATTCAAAATAACCTATCAATCCTATCATACTTCCTAACATACTTCATTCATTCAACCTAACACAGGCAGGTCTGCCGTTTAAGACACTGCAAGACCCTACGCTACGAGAAAATGGCGAGATGGTAAAGAGGTAGTAATTAGGAGACACAGCCGCCAATCTAGACAAGGGTTGCCAACCGCCCTTATAAGATTATCCAGCACTACGCGCAAGGTTTAGCTGCCTGGCCGCGCAACGCTAGATATAGCTTTCATTAGGCGTTTTTAAGGAGTTGAAATTAGTAAAGACCGCTCCGGCAAAGGCTTTGGATTAAGACTAGCATTGGTAGTGAAGTAATTGTGTCGACCTAAGGAACTAGTGTACGTACACAAAGCAACTAGAACTTTTATAACTTAGAGATAAATAATATTAAACACGGGAACCATGTGTATAGTTTATTCCTAACACGCGGCTAGTAAATGTTAAATTTAAGTAGTTAACTATAATTAGTGCGTCACACTCTGTCGAGGTAGACGCTAAGGTAGTCACAACGATCACGAACGAGTCGATGCGTTTTCATTTTAAAACTAGATTTAATCATACAGAAGAGTATTTTACGAGTAGGCGCAAAATATTTATAAGTAACGTTAAGTCGTTGACCTTGCTATGCAGTAGCGTTGTTTAAGGTAAACAAACTTGACGATACGATTGAGAACATAAAACAGGGTAGTTAGCGCAGCGCGACAATTACTGCAACCCTCTTTTTTAACTTAAGGTATCATGGACCGAGCCCACGACATTAACGTAATAAGAGTGCAACGTTGTTACAATAATAAAAGTACATTTTATAATTATGATGAAAATTAAGTCTTCTGTGTAGGAATAGTACTAATTGTTGCTAAATCGTTCTTAACGAGGTTGTTTATTCGTACGTTATTTAAAGGTTATGTTGAAGTTTATTACTATTTATTGCCTGGAGTTAATTTCAGATCCTTTATGTGCCATACGCCTAAATCCTTGCCAGACATATCTTGTAGTTCAAATATTAACGGTGACCTTTTCTTGGAAATACGGCATTTCATAAATTTAGGTGCAAGTTTTTTACTGAAATACTGCGATTTATCACTTAAATAAAAGGTTCGCTTCCATACAATGTCTCCTACTTCAAAGTTTGCAGGCTTACGTCGTAAGTTATAGCGACGCACATTCTTTTGGTGCGCGTAGTATAATGAATGTTGAACTTTGTCGAATATATTAGTGAGGAAACCTGCATTCTGAGCGTAAACATCGCGTGGAAGGAATAATAATTCATCGCCTAGGTCGTTTTCCAAATAGTGTGAGCCGCATGTCACGAGCTCCCTGCCGTGTACTAGAAATGCTGGTGTATAACCTGTGGTTTCGTTAACCGAGTTATTCATCGCAAATTGTATCTTAGGTAAATTAGTATCCCAAGACCTCTGGTCGTTTTCCACAAAGGTCGACACGCAGGTCAAGGCAGTTTTATTATATCGTTCGCAATCGTTTATATGTGGAGAATATTTTGCTGTGAAAAACTGGTTTGGGACCTTATATTTGTCTAGTAATACTTTTAATTCGCGACTAATAAACTGGGAACCATTGTCCATGTAAATAGTTTGTGGTACACCGTGCACCAAGAAAATCGATTCTTCTAAGTGTTTTACGACTATAGAGGCTGTGGCTTTCCTAACGGGAAATAAAAAACAATATTTAGAAAAACAACAGGTTACTACCAATAAATAACTGTTTCGTTTTCTGCTAACTGGAAGCGGGCCTACGAAGTCTATGGACAGGACCTGGAACGGTCTAGCACAGTGTTTAGGGCGGCCCATATGACCTAACGTTGCATGTGTAGGATGTTTGTAAGCTAAGCATGTATCGCAAGCAGATATAAATTTCGTTATGTCCTTATACATGCCTAACCAGTAATATTTAAGTGCTACACGGTGATAGGTTTTAAAGGCACCTAGATGACCGGCTGTAGGTTCTGCGTGATTTTCCTTTATGACCTGATTCCTTAATTCTTGAGGAACGACCTCTTTCCATAGGAACTCCGTAGTTAAGTTATTATTGGACTTAGTTAATCTATACAAGGAGTTGTTAACTACTTTTAGGTTAGGGTAACCTTGAGGCGTATTGATGCAACCGTTAAATAGATCGACGTACCATTTATCTTTTGAGGTTAAGTATGAATTAGCAATATTTATTGCAGACACCGGAACGGCTCTGGACAACGAGTCAGGAATGACATTGTCTTTTCCGCGACGATGTAATATTTCGAAATCAAAAGACGATAAACGAATACCCCAACGGGCTAGGCGGCCGGTAGGGTTATTAAGGGTTAAGAACCATTTTAAAGATGAATGGTCAGTATAGACTTTAAATGTTTTGCCGTTCTCCAAGTAGCAACGCCAATGTTCTAATGCCGCGAGTACGGCTAACGTTTCACGTTCCGTTACACTGTAGTTCTTCTCACAAGCTGTCAATGACCGACTCATATACGCCACTGGGTGTTCTTCGTTGTTAACGACTTGACAAAGCATAGCGCCGACGCCATAGTTACTCGCGTCCGTGTGTACTTCGAATGGCAAGTCGAAATTAGGGCATGAAAGAACCGGTGTTGTTACGAGGCAGTGTTTAAGTTTTTTGAACGACTCATTAGCTTCGCTGGTCCAAGAAAATGGCGGTGCGCCCTTTTTATTCGAAGTTAATTTGTTTAATGGACCAGCAAGCGTACTAAAGTTTGGTACGAAACGACGGTACCAGGAAGCAGTACCTAAAAATCTTTTTACGTCCTTCGGTGAAGTTGGTGTAGGGTAGTTTACGATAGAATTTACTTTATCGGGATCGGTGCGTAAACCGCGCGAGTCTACTACGTAACCGAGGTATTTTAACGAGTCTCTAAAAAATTGTGATTTTTCGTAATTAATAGTGAGACCCGCTTCTTTAAGCTTAGATAGAACGCGTAAAAGTAGGGTCACGTGTTCTTCGAAAGAATTGCTGACGCAGACTATGTCATCCAAATAGCAAAAAACCTTCATTTCAAATTCAACTCCGAAAATTCTATCAACCAGTCGCTGCTGGGAGGCTGGAGCGTTAGTGAGGCCGAAGGCCATTGTTTTAAAACAGAAGGTACCTCGAGAAGGCACAAAGAATGCGGTTTTAGTTTTATCCGCGTTATCAATAGGAATTTGCCAAAAAGCTTTTGATAAATCAATACTAGATAAGAACTTAGCATCCCTTAGGTTATCTAAAATTTCTGAAATGTAAGGTAAGCTGTAGGCATCCTTTTTAGTTACTGAATTTAATTTACGGCTATCCAGACAGAATCTAGGTTTCCCATCCTTTTTATTAACAACGAGTACTGGAGATGACCACGCGCTTTCACAAGGCTCAATGACATCTAGGTTGAGCATTTCGTCGACCTGGTCGTTAACTATACGGAGCTTCTCAGGTGACATTCGATAGAAACGTTGACGTATCGGTTGAGCGTCTCCAGTATCGATACGATGTGTAATTAACGTAGTACGTCCGAGACCTTTTCTCTCGTAAGAAATATTATTAAATTGGGAAATGACGTTATCGGCTTGAATGCGCTGTGACTGACTCAACCCGGTGTACGACTGTAAGTTCTGAGTATCTGGGACCCCCTCTGAGTGCTTAGTAGTACACTCATTTACCCTAATACTATATAAATATTTAGGGCAAATTTTGAAAGCGCGCCAAAAGTCAACCCCTAGAATGAGTGAGGTCTCGATCCCCGGAACCACGTGAAACCTAATTGAGTGAGTCACACGCTCAAAAGTTACGTCGAGATCAAAATAACCTACACTCCTCAAATGTTGACCGCCAGCCGCGACTATCTGTATAGAATCATCGTCTGACATACGATGGCCTAATTTAATTAGATTCGTATGGAAGTTTCTTCCCATCAATGTTACAGCCGATCCAGAGTCCAAGAGACCAGATACCTCTAAACCACCTAAAGATATAGTAGCATAAGGTCGTGAATCCGATAAGGAAGGAGGGGGCAAAATAGTAGCTAAGTTATAAGAGTTAAAAAAGTTTCTTATGAAGTCTACCCACTTTAGCCAGTCGTCATTTTTATTAAAGTGGCTAGTATTCCGCCCCGCTACTAGTTTTTTGAATTGGGGTTTGTAGTTGATTGCGGTTGAGTAGTTTTAAAACATTGCGGACAGTTAGATGCATTGTAACCTGTCAAGCCACAACGGAAACACAGTAGTGTACGCGGAGCGCGACAAAGTCTTAAAGAATGTGCATTAGTGCGACAACGCGGACAGAATGGTTTATTATTATTATTATATTGTGAATTTAAAGCGCTGACGGGATAGTTAGATTTAAAATTGTGATGCGAACTCTTATTAGCGTTGTTACTTGGATACTGTTTAAACTGGGAATGGTTATAAGAAACCGGTTTATTATAGGCAAATTCCGGAGCCAGAGTATCAGAATTAGGACGAGGTGGTTCTTTAAATTGAGACATTCGTGCGTGAACGATTTCATAATTGTGGCATCTTTCCCTTAGCTCGTCTACGGTTTCAATCATACCCGCAGTGGCTATAATGGTAGCATAGTAAGGCCGTATATTATGAAGAATTATTTCCAGCTTTTCTTCCTCAGAAAAGGGCACCGATAATCTTGAAAACATGCCGTTCATTATAGATAGGTAGATAGTTATATTCTCAGACTCGCCTTGAGTACGAGCACGGATCTCAGCCTTAAGTCGGTAGTCGTAATCTAATTGACTAAAAACGCTAATTAAACGCGACGCTAAATCTTCCCAACTATTGATTGTGCTTCTAACGGAACGGAACCAATGCAGTGCCTCTCCGTCAAATATTTCGGTTGCAAATAAAAGGAATTTTTCTGAATTAATATTACGGGCTAGCATAAATTCTTGTACTCTGAGAACAAAAGCGCGCGGACAAGTTTTTCCGTTATATTTCAATTTTGAAAAATCAGAAGTTACTCCGCGATCGCACGTAACCAGAATATTTGTTGGAGGCTGCATCGACTGCGAAGGCGCATCGCTGTGACTAGCTAAATTATTATACGCGGCCGTACTAGGTCGCATTTCGGCCAAGTCCTTGCCTAAGTCCTGGAATAAACTATAACATGTAGTTAACGTGACGGAATCCTCGGCAGATTCTGGTGAAATCCTCCTTAGACGGTGGTAAATATGGTTTAATAGATTTTCGGTACGTTCATACAATCCCTCATTGAAGGTAGATTTAAGTGTTGTAATGTTAGACTGGGCTTTAAGTAAACTAACCCTAACCCCGGTAATATCCTCCGAAATTTCGAGGCCTGATTCCAGAATATCTCCCGTGGGCATAGATGACGCTAGCTTTACTATTTGTTTACGTAATTCTTGCACAGAGTCTGCGGGTGTAGAACCACGAATTAAGACTTCATAAGTTAGCTCACTCTTTTGAAGTGACAAATACTTGATTTCGTACATATTAGATATTTAGATTAAGTGATAGCGTTGAAGTTAATAATTAGCTGATAATGAAATTTAGAAAAATAACAAATTATAAGGCGCGTGCCAAGCGACAGCTTATAAAAAGAATGTAGTACTGTACTGAAGTTAAATTTACTAAAAAAAACAGTCTTAACGATACTTTGTGATAGTGATCGTTAAAATTTAAGGTATAGTTTTAGGTGATTAAGTAAAATGCCTACTGGGGTAGTCTCCAATAGCAAATATCAAGTGATTTGACTATTCCGTACGTTACAAACAAGGAGTAATCTAAGTATGTACCTTCCCACTCAATTATATCCTCGCAGTAGATAGAAGTTAAAGAAAAATAAGTAGAGTAGTGTTGCCTACATTTATTTTAGAACGATTTGGATGAAATTTAGCATGCAGTGGTTGTAGGTTAAATAACCGTTGGTTATTAACTTCCGATTTTGTATGAAAGTTTCCGTTGTAGAATAACGGTTGGCAGTTAAGTTAAAAGTTAGGTAGGTAGTTCAATTTAAAATTGGGCAGTTAAATTTGAAAAAAAAAAAAACGTTACAGATTTAAAAAAAAAACCGTTGAGATGACAACCACTGGGCAACGAAATGCCCTTTATTCGCCTCTTACGAAACCTAGGTGCAAAAGGGTGGCACTATTCTTAACCGGAACCACACGGTGATTAGAAAAGTGATAAAAAGAATATTACTTACTGCGAGACACAAGTAGTAGGAAAGTGCACAAATACCAACACAAACACAACGAATAAAACCAGAAAAAACGTTTCCCAA
The DNA here is from genome assembly GCA_947563465.1 of Archips xylosteana. Taxonomy (NCBI): domain Eukaryota; kingdom Metazoa; phylum Arthropoda; class Insecta; order Lepidoptera; family Tortricidae; genus Archips; species Archips xylosteana. The sequence goes on from CANOAX010000022.1 coordinate 27,918, forward strand.
CTCAAGACCACGTTAAGAGGCGCCACTTGTCACCGTTTAGGTTTAGGCCTTGCGGAGAGGAATTAAAACATAAAAAAAACAAGTCTAGACGTTTATTAGAACGCTAAAACTGTGAACAAGCAAGAGACCAGAGGGTCGTAGGTTTTAAGCACTTGAGTGGGATACGCTTTCCCCGGACAGACACTGCCCTGGATTCAGGAGACCGTAGGACGCGCTGCGGGCGTCGCAGGTGGCTCTTCAAGGTCGTTTGCTGTGTTGCAGAGCTGAGGCCAGGGTGCTTCAGGGCTCGGAGTGTGCTGATGGCGTGGAGCCAAGAGGCGGAGACTGCAGTATCGTTCGGCGGTTTAACCCCGACTTGGTTGCCCTGGAATTTGGTTAATGTCAGCAGGGGCTCATACAATTGCTCTGTCCACCGGCCCAACGTCCATAACGGTTCCTGACCATAGGTCCGAATTTAAACGCTGGCTGTGTGGCAGAGCAATCATACGGAATTTACAAAAAGAGAAAGATGAAGCTAAATGTAATACAAAAGAATAAAATGATTTAGTGAAAACGAAAACTGTTCTTTTTTTGAAATTTAAATTTGAACTAACTGAAACTGCCTAACGGTCTAAGAAGTTTAAACCTAATTTACAATAAATGCAGACCGTTGGAGTTAGCTAGGTAAAGAAACAGGAGATAGTAATAGAATAATTTTGTATATAGAAAGCTAGAAATAACACATAAAATTAGACAAGGTAAAATGTTGATATTTGCTTTTGGAGAGAACTTACCAATATCGGGCAGAGTATCCACTGGGCTGATTTATTTAGTAGTATAGGTAGACTGTTTTCTTGACAGTGGTGTTCAGATTCAAAATGTGCCAAATTTTTGGCGGCACTGGGTTTTAAAGACAAAATTAGGTCACGCCCCTCGAGATAACGCTAACCGTAATTTGTGTGATGTGTTTTGACAGTTCGTGCCACAGAGAAGACACTGCGCAACAAAACGATGTACTTAATTTATTTAGCCTTCCTCAATATTTAATTAATTAAATATTTAGGAAAGACAAGAGCTCAGATTTTGTCCGTATTTATTTAATTATATTAAATAAATACGCCCAAAAATCATAGCAGCGGAAAGTTTGATAATAGCGCCATCTAGTGCTCACGGGGAAAGGCTCGTTGCATTGAATCGAACTAACTTCGTTAGGATATCGGTAATTAAGTCCAAAAACAAAACCAAAGAATTATATTGTCCCAATTGCATTGTGACATAGTAACTTACACTATTTTAAAAAAAACTGTGATGTCATAACATACAATAACCGTATGTCCAGGCAAAGAAACCTGCTTACTGTACCTAAAACGCGTCTAAAGCGAACAGCTGGCAGTCCTTATGTTATGTGCATTAAAATATATAACAAACTTCCAAGAGACATAAAGGACCTTACCTTGAACCAGTTCAAAAAAAAATTATACTCATTGCTATGTGAACTGAACCTTTATTCAACAAAAGAGTTTCTGAATATGAAATTTCCTAATAAGTAAGTAAATGTTTATTCACGACTACTATTTTTACCCATTGTTAGACTAAATTGACAGTCTTAGTATTAATAATGTCCTAATTTTTAAAAACCATTCAACAAAATGTACCTGGTCTATCTAAACACTAAAGTTTGCATGCTTAATTAAGTAGAATATGGCTGCGTTTATTATTAATAATGTAACACCCTATGTAACCCATATTCCGCAAATAAAATCATTTCATTTCATTTCATTTAATGAGATAATGTTCAGAATGTGACATATTTTCAATGTCAATAAAAACATAAGTCCACTGTGACGATAGCCTTAAATACTTAGTTATTTTATTTTAGTAAAAATAATGTAATAGGTAAACTTATTCCATCTTGCATGCTCCTTTGGCCTCATATTATGATTGTTGTGGACAGTTGTAGTTAAGTTGCAAACATGGATTTTTGTGTTATAAGTATGTCAATTACCATAATTATCTGTTTGTAAGTTGTAACTGTTCTTTAAATAATAAATAAATAAATAAATCAATTCCGTTCAAGATATCTGTTGTGACAAAAACTTAGTCTTAGGGTGGTGCTGGTGTGCCTATATAGTAATCATTCGCATCAGAACGAATAATCCACAGAAAAAAACCAAAAAAAATGTTTTTGTTACCAATTCTTTGATGAGCAACCTAAAAAAAAAAAAAAAATTTTAAGCTGTTTATTTCAAGCAAAGAACATTACAAAACATGCAAAACGAGTCCTTAATCCTAATTTTAAGGATTTTGCGTGGCCTCGGTTAGTGAAAGACTGAGTTGCTCACGCGTAATTAGTCTAAGTACTTATACAATACGAAAAGATAGTAAATCTATATATATAAAATTCTAAACTGACTGACTGACTGACTGAGTGACTGACTGACTGTTGATATATCAACGCACAGCCCAAACCACTGGACCTAGAGACTTGAAATTTTGCACATAGATTCCTTATACAATGTAGGCATCCATTAAGGAAGGATTTTTGGGAATTCCTACGGGAACGGGAAAAAACGGTGTTCCGGCTCCTGCCTTCATTTAAACACACACAACTGGTGTCGGAGCTTTGCTCTCCCTTATAGCGCAGGCGCTTTTTCGCCTTCATACATAAGTCCATGTACTTAATTAATTGTCATCCAACCGTCACCAAATCAACTTGTGAACAATTCTTTTTCCATTTTGTAATTTACGAAGAAATACATAATTTAGAAGATTATCCTGAGTTTTCATTGAAGAAGATTCCATTCCTGAGGTGAAGCAGGAAACATTGGCGACCGTGACAGGACGTTTAAGGAATTTAAGGAGTCATTGAAGTCACTACAAAATTTAAAATAACTTTTGGAGAAGACGACGCCGGATCAGCGAAGCAGCTAAAGCCCAGCAACGCAGCGTATCGCGAAATTCTCTTCAGTTAAGTGCCCTGGATATTCCTTAAACATTAGTAACAAAAATTCCCTTTCTTAGATACCTACCTAAATTTTAATGAAAGAATAGCCGTTAAGATTAAAGTTTTTAGTATCCAAATATTAGTCTACGGATCTCAAACAACCCTTTCAATATTTTTGTTCAGTTGGTTAATCTCCCCTTGCCGAATATTTCAGAGATTCCGATCGGCCGCAAGTAACTGGTGCGTCACGAATATCAAGTGCAGTGCAAATTCACTATCAAACAGCTGTGCGCCGTTCAACCGGTTTCCTGGAATGCAAGTGACCCAGTGTGGAGCGTACTAATACCTATATCCTTTTTAACTAATAAACATTTAAATTAATAGTTCAAACGACAATCTCTCATTATAATTTGGTATAAAGGTAGGTACATAGATATTACATTTTTAGTGTTCTTTTTCTGGTCAATTTTATATTCATCTATACTTTAAATCGATACAAACAATAATTACCTAATAATTAAGCGAAATGAGTGATTATAAACAATTAAATGCAAAGCGAGTGTCCATTAAAGGACAAATCAAGAAATTTAAAAATTACTTGGATAAAATTAAACAAAAATCCCAACTTTCGAATGTTGAATTTACCGAATTAACTTTAAAATTATCCAAACTTGAGGGATTGTCTGCTCGTTTTGATGATTTGCAAACTGAGATAGAGGTGTTAAATTTTGATAATATTTCACATGAAATCGATGAGCGCGAGTGCATTGAGCAGGACATGATCATAACGATAGCCACCGCCAAATCATTTATTGATCATATACAACAACAAAACGAGACGCGGCGTGCCTCGTGCGACGCGACCGCTCACTGCCATGTCGATCATCAAAATATTGGAGTAAAATTACCACAAATACAAATAGCTAAATTCGGAGGCGCTTATTTTCGCTGGCTCGAGTTTCGAGACACATATTTGTCTCTCATACACAATAACGAAAGCATCTCGCCTATTCAAAAATTCCACTATTTGATTTCATATCTAGAGGGTGACGCGGCGAGAATAATATCTAATATCGAGGTCTCGTCTAACAATTATAAGGAAGCCTGGAGTTTACTTTGCGAGCGCTACGATAATAAGAGGTCTCTTATTAATCACCATTTAAAATCATTGTTCGACATAAATACAATCACCCGCGAGTCTGAAAGATCGTTAAGATTGCTAGTCGATCATGTAACCAAGAACCTGCGGGCGTTGTCCAGCTTAGGTCAGCCTACTGATAAGTGGGACACGCTGATAATACATATGTTGACTTCAAAGTTGGACAGTCGTACGCTCATGAAGTGGGAAGAATTACGAAACACATTTAATGAATATCCTACCTTGGATCAATTTCATAAATTTTTAACTGATCGTGCCGACGTACTTGAATCAATAAATCGTAATAAATTTGATTCCCTTCCCAAGCCCCAACCACCTCATTCTTCGAATTTTAACAACAATAATAATTACAATAATAACAAATTTCAACAACATAATAAGGGCCAAAATATAACAAAATCATTCGCTGCAGTAAACAATAATAAGTTAAATTATCTTTGTATAATCTGTGATCAAAATCACAAGATATACGACTGTGCATCTTTCAAGTCAATGGATTATCAGTCTCAGCTAAATAATATAAATAAATACAAGCTCTGTTTAAATTGCCTGCGACAGGGTCATGCCGTAGGCGTCTGCCGTATGGGGCCTTGCCGAGAATGCAACAAAAATCATAATACGATTCTACACAACAATTTCACGGCCGCAATCACTAAAGTTGCTGCTGGTGAAACGCTGTCAAATTTCAGTAATCACGAAGACCGCCAAAGTCAAGTGATCTTATCAACCGCTATTGTCGAAATACACAACCTTAGCACTAACGAGTCAACTAAAGCTCGCGCGTTATTGGACTGCGGAAGTCAGTCTTCTTTCATAAGTAAGTCTTTACAACAAAAATTAAATCTATGTTGTAATGCCATTGACATGAATGTGATTGGTATTGGAAACAATGTTATATTGTTATATTGTGTGTTATATTTTATTTCCCAGTTGTCTGATATGGTAGTTCAAAATTTGTATTTTGATGGTACAATTATTACTTTCTCGTCTACCGTCAGAAATCTGGGGATTATCATGGACCAAACGCTTTCTTGGTCGGCCCAGGTAGCTGAAGTTAGCCGTAAACTTTTTGCCTCGCTTCACTCGCTCAGACGCTTGCAAAATTTCCTGCCTCTCCAAACCAAAATTACCCTAGCTCAGTCTCTTTTACTTCCTTTGCTCGACTATGGTGATGTTGGTTATTTGGACCTTACTGAGGGGTTGCTTGACAAGCTTGACCGCCTTCAAAACGTGTGCATCCGGTATATCTTTGGTCTCCGTAAATACGACCACGTATCTCACTTTCGCGCACAGCTGAGGTGGTTGCCCATCAGGGAGCGTAGGAACATCCAAGTTCTGTCATTGCTTTTCAACACTCTTTTTAATCCTTCCGCCCCTTTATACCTTTCCGAGCGTTTCAGCTACTTGGCTGAAGGAAGCCAGCATCGTTTGCGGTCGAGTACCAATCTCCTTTTGGCCTGTCCTTCTACTTCTTCCAAAATTTACTCAAAATCTTTTACTGTGCAATCTGCTAGACTGTGGAATCGATTACCCACCTCCATTAGGCAATCTCCCTCCGTGGTGTCGTTCAGGGAAGCTTTGAAGAAGATGTGGCTCACACCATCTCTTTAATATATTGAGAACACTGCTTATTTATTGTATGTATTTTGCATATATATGTTGTATATGGTAGTATATTTTTATTAGGTTTCTTTATATTATGAGTTTATGTATTGTATTTACTAAAAGTTGTATTGTAGCCTTTGCTTTGTCCGACTGTCTTATTTTTACTTACTCTTTGTCGGTCCCTTACTAAATGCTCCTTTCATCCACTCATAGGTTGACTGGTAGAGATCCCTTAAAGGGATAAGTTCGCCTTTGTACATGCATTTCAACGGTTGTCAATAATGTATTTCTTTTTTTTCCCTTATTTTTGTACAATAAAGAGTTTACATACATACATACAAATAAAATAAAGGAAACTTGCATTACAAAATTAAAATCATTAAATAGTCCGTTCGAGGTATTTATGTCATGTTATGTCATGGATCAATTAACAGGTGATTTGCCAAAGGCTCCTGTTAATATTAATCAATTAAAATTGCCCAGTAATATTAAATTGGCCGATCCAAATTTTTACTTGCCTTCGTCAATTGATCTGTTAATCGGCGCGGATCAGTTTTGGAATATTTTGGGTCTGGAACAAAAATCCTTGGGTCCGGATAATCCTAAATTGATTGACTCTAAATTAGGTTGGTTGGTAACGGGCCCTATTAGCACTGCTATCTCCAGCCAAAATCAACTATATTGCAATCATTTAGTAATGTCAAAAACACAAGATAATAACTTTACACATTAATAAATAAGTTCTGGGAGCTCGATGCAGTTCCGCCGAAACCGGTTCCGAGCAGCGCTGATAAGGCCTGTGAGGAGCATTTTATTACGTACACTCGTCGTTTGCCGTCGGGCAGGTTTTGTGTGCAATTGCCATTGATTGATTCTCCAGATTGTTTAGGTAATTCGTACAATTTAGCTAAAAAACGATTATTAAATTTAGAAAAAAGGTTTAGAAAAAATCCAGAACTAAAAAAGGAGTATTCTCAATTTATATGGGAATACGCGGATTTAGGTCATTTGTCTGTTTGTCCCATTGCAATTCCGTATCCGTCGTATTTTCTATGTCACCACGCAGTAATAAAACAAAACAGCGAGTCAACGAAGATTCGCGTTGTTTTCGACGGCTCGGCCCCCACTACCTCTGGATACTCTATTAATGATTTGCAAATGGTGGGCCCGAACGTACAAGAATCTTTATTTTCGATTTTAGTTAGAGCGCGACAATACAAGTACCTACTGACTGGTGACATAGAAAAAATGTACCGTCAAGTTGAGGTCGACGAAAAGGATCGCAACTTGCAATTAATATTATGGAGGGATGAAGAGCACTTACCTATTCAAACCTTACAGTTAAATACCGTAACTTACGGCACCGCGAGCGCGAGTTTTTTGAGCACTCGCTGCCTGTGGCAGATCGGAGAGGAGTGCGAGGATCAACTGATAAAGACAATCATACAAAGAGATTTCTATATTGACGATCTCATTACTGGCAGCGATCAACCTGAGCTTTTGAGCTTCATACAACGCTCAGTTACTCAGGCGTTAAACTCGGGGTGCTTTAAGTTACGGAAATTCAAGAGTAATTTGCCTACAATTTTAGAAAGTGAGCTCAAAGACTCGCAAGATAAGTTAATGATTAGCGACTCATCAAACACGCTCGGACTAAACTGGGATTCAATCAATGATACGCTAAATATTTCAATTATTACACCTCCTCAAAATGAAAAAATTACCAAGCGATTCATTATGTCCAACGCTTTCAAACTGTTTGACCCTTTAGGGCTTCTAAGCCCTTGCATAATAATTGCCAAAATGATCTTACAAAGGCTCTGGTTAGCGAAAATTGATTGGGACTCCCCGGTACCACAAGAAATAAAACACGAGTGGTACGAATTTTCTAATAACCTGTGTGCACTATCATCCCTGCAAATTCCTAGAAATGTCATATGTAATTCACCAAATGCAATCGAAATTCACGCGTTCAGCGATGCGTCACAAAAGGCGTACGGCGCTTGTGTGTATATTAGATCATCAGATAATAATAATAGCATTACCGTCAGATTACTTTGCTCGAAGTCGAAGGTAGCTCGGTTGCTTCCCACAACGATACCCCGCCAAGAACTCTGCGCAGCTTTGCTTTCGGCAAGATTGACTGCAGCTGTGCTCGACTCCATACGCTGCGTACCTACACGCATTGTTTACTGGTGCGATTCGAGCATAGTACTTAGCTGGCTGAACGGCGACACTAGGAGATTAAAAACTTTCGTCGCTAACAGAGTCGGGGAAATTTTAGAAACTACTAACCTCTCTTCATGGCGTTATGTACCAACCGATGCTAACCCTGCTGATTTGATTTCTAGGGGAGTGAACCCAAATACTCTCCCAGGGCTCAAGCTATGGTGGTTAGGCCCCGATTTCTTAAGTAAAAATGAATCCGAATGGCCTACCTTAAAATTAAAACAAAATGAAGCATTGCCTGAAACTAAATCAAATGTCATAACTCACGTAACTGATCCCTTGATTAAAATTGAAAATTTTAGCAGTTTGACAAAACTTAAAAACACTATTGGTTACGTAAAACGATTTATTTACAATTTAAAAAATCCAACAGCTAAACGAACTAACAGGTTTTTGAGTTTTGAAGAACTAAACGATTCCTTTAACTACCTATGTATGGTATCTCAACAACAGTCTTTTGTAGAAGAGTATAAATTATTATTAAATAAAAAAACATTAAACAAAAATTCACACATAGTAGGTTTGTCACCGTTTATGGATGAGCATAATTTGATTAGAGTGGGCGGCCGTATTAATTCGTAGAACTATTCCTATAATAAAAAACATCCTATTCTTTTAAAGTCATCTCATCATTTAGCGAAATTATTTTGTGAACTCAAACACAAAGAGAACTTACATGCCCCTCCCCAATTACTTTTATTTATTATTAGAGAGACGATCTGGCCTACTAATGGAAGAAGACTGACTACCCGCATTTTCAATAACTGCATTGTCTGTAAACGTTTCCAAACCAAACCTTTATGTCCAAAAATGGGAGATCTGCCCTCGCAAAGGCTCACTCCCGACTTCCCGTTTAAAACAGTAGGTATAGACTTTGCCGGCCCCTTTATGATCATCAACCGAAAGGGGCGAGGCGCACAGCTTGTTAAATGCTACATGTGCTTGTTTGTGTGTATGAGATTCAAATGCGTGCATCTCGAAGCTGTGAGCGATCTATCGAAAGATGCTTTCCTCATGACACTTCGCAGGTTCATCGCTCGTCGCGGCAAGCCGGCCGAAATCTTTTGTGACAACGGTCGCAATTTTGTGGCTGCTGATAAAGACATTAATTCATTTTTAAAGTCCAACTCTACTGATATAACAGAGTTTGCAAATCATCAAAATATTAGATTCCTTTTTTCTCCAGTGTACGCTCCACATTTCGGAGGGATCTGGGAAGCCGGAGTGAAATCGGCCAAATTTCATGTCAAACGAGTCATGGGCAACGCCCACTTGACATTCGAGGAGATTACCACGTTATTTGCACAGGTCGAAGCGATCCTGAATAGTCGTCCCTTGTGCCCCCTTTTATCTTCCCCAACTGATTTCCTTTCCCTTTCCCCGGGGCACTTTTTGATTGGAAGACCGCTCGTTGCGTTACCATCGCCTACTTCCGAGGCTAAAGGCTCAATTCGAAATCGTTACGTCCAGTTGGAAAACATTCGCCGGCATTTTTGGAAGCGCTGGCAAAGAGAATATATTTGCGAGCTACAACAGCGCTTCAAGTGGAAGACCAATAAAGACAAGCTCAAAGTAGGAGACCTTGTCCTGCTCCATGAAGATAACTCCCCACCTTTAAGCTGGCGATTGGGACGCGTCGCACGTCTGTTTCCGGGCGCTGATGGAATATCCCGTGTTGCTGACATCACGACTGCTTGGGGCTGCGTTCGCCGGCCTTTGGTCCGCCTTTGCCCGCTGGTTCCCGTAGAAGAGGATTGAAGACCTTGGACTTCAATGGGCGGGAGGATGTTCCGGCTCCTGCCTTCATTTAAACACACACAACTGGTGTCGGAGCTTTGCTCTCCCTTATAGCGCAGGCGCTTTTTCGCCTTCATACATCGTCGTATCCTACGATAAGAGCCACTATCACCATAGGGGCTTTTAGTTTTTATTGTAAAATTGAATTCTACACCTCAAGATACATATTTATAACTTTATATAATAATTTTAATATTTTTTTATTAAATAGTAAAAAAATATTTTTAATAAGCCACAATTACGTATGTCTCACTTCTAACGTGGAGTAAAGCCACAAGTATGCTGCTGTCCTTATTCGCCGTGCAAAAAGGATCGACGCGGGCGCGAGGAGGGGGCGCAAGCGCCGTTTTTACTGTATTCGGCGGACAGCGGCGGAAGAGTGGCATGCATTCGTAATGGTTATTTAATTTGTAAGATCATCTTTGTTTTCGTTAATTGTTAATAAAAACAACAAAATGAATCGTCGAAGACATAGATTAGTGAAAATAGTTGCAAAAGACGACGCTGAACGAAAGAGGAAAACACCAAGTAAATTACGCTAAATTTATTTATAAAGTTTTTCCATTATTCAGATCCTATTTGTTACTTCTTTTAGGTTTACTTTCTTAGTATATATTTTTAAATTCACTTATTTATATATTTACATAGTTTAATGAAGAAATTTAAAGAATTTAATGAAGTGGTTAGTATTGCGGAGAATAAAGCCCGAACGGCAACTGCGGCCTTTTTCCGCGGAATAGCTCAATTTTATTTGTATAGCGAATGTGTGGCCACAATTGCGGTAGTGTCCTTTTTCTATGTACGAATTATATTTTATTGAATTATTGCTTATATATTCACTTTTTAAAGATATATTTGGTAGGCTTATTAACAATGCGGCTCCATGGAATGAACATAATTGTTTTTTGATAACAATAATTATTTTGAAAGTCTGATTTTGCATGTCTCCTTTTTGGGTTCTTATGGTACTTGTGGCCTTTTTCGCCATATATAGGGTGGAATTTTGTAATGCCATCTCCAGGGAAAGTACTCTAAATACTGAAAATAGGAAAATTTACTCAAAGGAAACATTCCTTTATTTTTGAAAAGAAAGAAAACTGCATTCAAATTTTTTTGAAAATTCGCTCACCTGACCCGGGAACCGAACCGGGTGCCCGATTTTAGCCGATTCGATTCCCGGGTGCGGCAAGCGGATATCCGAAAATATTTGAATGCAGTTTTCTTTCTTTTCAAAAATTAAGGAATGTTTCCTTTGAGTAAATTTTTTTATTTTCAATATTTTGAGTACTTTCTCTGGAGGTCGCATTACAAAATTGGGTACATATTGAAAAAAATAATGTGATTTTGGTATTATTATATCTATTTACCTTCTAATTTGTTGTCAGTCTGACAATAATAGGCACGAATATTATAATTCCTGAAGAATTTCATGAATGACTTATTATTTATTACAATTACAAGCTTTTATCTACCTTCATCTGGGGCACTTCCCGATTGCCGATTAAACTGAAATTTTGCATGCATGTGTAAATCGGATGACAATGCAATATTATTATGACATTATGCTGATCTGATGATGGAGCTGGAAGATTAAATCTCGACTTTTAGAATTTAATACCGTAGAGTTTGGGCTCGTTAGATTCGTCTTGACGAGTACTTTGATCCTAGATGGTAACCAGGGTCTGATGATGGAGCTGAAAGGTGGCAATAGGCACTCCATAATGAGACGAACCTAAGCATTTGTGGTAAATACTTAGTTATTTATTAGTTTAGTTAAATTAACACTATAATTAAAAGTAAAATAAAACTAACTTAACTAAAAAATTGAAAGACGCAACTCCGTCGAGTTTAGGCTCGTTTAATTCATCTTGGTGGGTACGTTGGTCCTAAATAAACTCTAAAAAGTTAAAAATATATTAAAAAAAGAAAAAATATTTTTTAAAAACAAGCTTTTATTAGGTACCTACATGCTAATAAAAAGAACTAAAAAGTTGAAAACAATTTATGCCACATTTCAAATCTTTGCGTTTTTATCACAGTCCCAATTATTTTTAATAAAAGCGTGTTACATTTTGTCAATAGAAATAAAAAAAGGTATAACATGCTTTTACCAAAAAATAGAGCCTGTGATAAAAACGCAAAAATTTAATACGTGGTATAAATTATTTTCAACTTTGTAGTTCTTTTTATTAACATGTACCTTATAATTTATTTATATCGTTACCTCATGAGGTAGGAGGTGTTGCTACTGCGGGTGATACAGACGTTGAGGATGAATTATGAAAGTTCTCCAATGTATACTGAAGACTGATTAAATAATATGTGCAATTCTATTTATTTTTTAAGTTTATGAAAAATTAAGAAGATTTTAGTTTCACTTGTTTCCATAAAAGAGACTTGTTTTGTGTTAGAAAATTACTGTGGGTACCTACGCTTTATAATTTAAAAAATCTTAATAAATAAAAAAATATTGTTGTTATTTGCCACTTCTTTCTGCATTACGAGAAATATACTTTTTTAAATTAAAAATATGTACTTTATTTTAGCCCTCTCATTCTGAGAGGAGGCCTGTGCCCTGCAGTGGGACGTTTATAAGCTGGGATAATGATGACTTTATTTTAAAAATAAAAAATTGTTTACACTCAAATATTTTAACAGCTACAATTTTGGTCCTAATGGTAGTTGTGGCCTCGTATTTTTCGACGATAAAAGGCACAATGTAGCTTATGGCTCCTTAAAACTCATTTAGTCCGACGAAAAAGGATTTAAAGGACAAAATCGATATATAATATACCATTTAAAACATAAATTTTATTTTAACAGAACCCTAGAACACTAATACACATTATTTAATTACAAAATTACCAATTTGTTAGTTATCTTTTAAAAGTAACACAAAAACGCTTCTCCTGAAAAGTAAGCATTTTGTAATTGTGGCTCTTATCGTAGGATACGACGACATAAGTCCATGTACTTAATTAATTGTCATCCAACCGTCACCAAATCAACTTGTGAACAATTCTTTTTCCATTTTGTAATTTACGAAGAAATACATAATTTAGAAGATTATCCTGAGTTTTCATTGAAGAAGATTCCATTCCTGAGGTGAAGCAGGAAACAAACGGGATTTATAGATTCGATTCCGAGTGACCGTATCTCAGTAACTATAATAACTAGACTCTTCAAATTTGATACACAAGTAGGTATTACAATAGTAAAAACATCAATTTCAGGATTTTTCAAAATTCTTACGGGATAAGGAATAAACGGGATTTATATATTCAGTTCAACGGAATCCTATGAACTATAATTACTAGACTCTTCAAATTTGAAATAGAAGTAGGTAATTATAATAGTAAAAGACAGTTTTAAGGATTTTCGGAAATTCCCACGGGATAAGGAAAAAACGGGATTTTTCGTTTTACTGGTCGTAGAAAGCTGAAATTCGGCATAAAGGTTGCTTGAAAAGTGTAGAGGAGCATTATGAGAGTAATTTCCAAAATTCCCACGGGAACGGGATAAAACGAGATTTATATATTCGATTCCGAGTGACCCTATCTCAGTAACTATAATAACTAGACTCTTCAAATTTGATACACAAAAAGGTGTTACATTAGTTAAAATATTTATTTCAGGATTTTTCAAAATTCCTACGGGATAAGAAAAAAACGGGATTTATATATTCAGTTCAACGGAATCCTATGAACTAATAATTACTAGACTCTTCAAATTTGGCATAGAAGTAGGTAATCATAATAGTGAAAAACCGTTTTACGGATTTTCAGAAATTCCCACGGGATAAAGAAAAAACGGGATTTATCGTTTTACTGGTCGTAGAAAGCTGAAATTCGGCATGTAGGTTGCTTGGGGAGTGTAGAAGAGCATTAAGAGAAGAATTTCTAAAATTCCCACGGGAACGGGAAAAAACGGGATTTATATATTCGATTCCAAGTGACCGTATCTCTGTAACTATAATAACTAGACTCTTCAAATTTGATACACAAGTAGGTATTATATTAGTTAAAACATTAATTTCAGGATTTTTAAAATTCCCACGGGATAAGGAGAAAAACGGGATTTATATATTCAGTTCAACGGAATCCTATGAACTATAATTACTAGACTCTTCAAATTTGAAATAGAAGTAGGTAATTATAATAGTAAAAGACAGTTTTAAGGATTTTCGGAAATTCCCACGGGATAAGGAAAAAACGGGATTTTTCGTTTTACTGGTCGTAGAAAGCTGAAATTCGGCATAAAGATTGCTTGGAAAGTGTAGAGGAGCATTGTGAGAGTAATTTCCAAAATTCCCACGGGAACGGGATAAAACGAGATTTATATATTCGATTCCGAGTGACCCTATCTCAGTAACTATAATAACTAGACTCTTCAAATTTGATATACAAATAGGTATTACATTAGTTAAAATATTACAATCAGGATTTTTCAAAATTCCCACGGGATAAGAAAAAAACCGGATTTATATATTCAGTTCAACGGAATCCTATGAACCATAATTACTAGACTCTTCAAATTTTGCATAGAAGTAGGTAATTATAATAGTGAAAAACTGTTTCAAGGATTTTCGGAAATTCCCACGGGATAAGGAAAAAACGAGATTTTTCGTTTTCTGGTCGTAGAAAGCTGAAATTCGGCATGTAGGTTGCTTGGGTAGTGTAGAGGAGCATTGAGAGAGGAATTTCCAAAATTCCCACGGGAACGGGAAAAAACGGGATTTATATATTCGATTCCGAGTGACCCTATCTCAGTAACTATAATAACTAGACTCTTCAAATTTGATATACAAATAGGTATTACATTAGTTAAAATATTACAATCAGGATTTTTCAAAATTCCCACGGGATAAGAAAAAAACCGGATTTATATATTCAGTTCAACGGAATCCTATGAACCATAATTACTAGACTCTTCAAATTTGGCATAGAAGTAGGTAATTATAATAGTGAAAAACTGTTTCAAGGATTTTCGGAAATTCCCACGGGATAAGGAAAAAACGAGATTTTTCGTTTTCTGGTCGTAGAAAGCTGAAATTCGGCATGTAGGTTGCTTGGGGAGTGTAGAGGAGCCTTGAGAGAAGACTTTCCAAAATTCCCACGGGAACGGGAAAAAACGGGATTGTTCGTTCTACTGGTCGTAGAAAGTTGAAATTCGGCATGTAGGTTGCTTGGGGAGTGTAGAGGAGCATTGAGAGTGGACTTTTTAAAATTCCCACGGGAACGGGAAAAAACGGGATTTTTCGTCTTACTGGTCGTAGAAAGTTGAAATTCGGCATGTAGGTTGCTCGGGGAGTTAAGAGGAGCATTAAGAGAGGACTTTCCAAAATTCCCACGGGAACGGGAAAAACGGGATTTTTCGTTTAACTGGTCGTAGAAAGTTGAAATTCGGCATGTAGGTTGCGGGAGTGTAGAGGAGCATTGAGAGAAGACTTTCCAAAATTCCCACGGGAACGGGAAAAAACGGGACTTTTTGTTTTACTGGTCGTAGAAAGCAGAAACTCGGCATGTAGGTTTTTTGGGGAGTGTAGAGGAGCATTGAGAGAGGACTTTTTAAAGTTCCCACGGGAAAGGGAAAAACGGGATTTTTCTTTTTACTGGTCATAGAAAGCTGAAATTTGGCCAGTGGGTTCCTTGGGGAGTGTTGAGGAGGATTAAGAGAGGGATTTCCAAAATTCCCACTGGAACGGGAAAAAACGGGTTTTTATGTTTTACTGGCCGTAGAAAGCTGAAATTCAGCATGTAGGTTGTTTGGGGTGTGTAGAGTAGCACTGAGAGAGGACTTTCCAAAATTCCCACGGGAACGGGAAAAACGGGATCTTTCGTTTTACTGGTCATAGAAAGCTGAAATTTGGCAGGTGAGTTCCTTGGGGAGTGTAGGGGAGCATAAAGAAAACATTTCCCGAAATTCTTACGGGAACGGGAAAAAACGGGATTTTGCGTTTTACTGGTTGTAAAAAGCTAAAATAAGTAGTAAGTATAAGTATTGTAAGTTTATACTGTAAATAGGCCGCAAAGGGCTCTTTAACCGACTTCTAAAAAAGGAGGAGGTTATGCATTCCACCTTATGTATTTTTTTATGTAGGTATGTTCACCGATTTCTTGGTCAATTGTGGACCTGCTTGCTTGCTTGCCTGTATGCTTGCTTGCTTGATATCTTGGTTCTTTGGAATACTCATGGTACACGCGAGCGAAGCCGCGGGCAAAAGCTAGTCTATATATATAAAAGAAGAAACTGACTGACTGACTGACATATCAACGCACAGCCCAAACCGCTGGGCCTAGAAATTCCAAATTTGGCACGTAGGTTCCTTATAAGGTCTAGGGGTGCACTAAGAAAGGATTTTTCAAAATTCACTCCCCAAGGGGGTGAAAAGGGGGTCCAAAGCTTGTATGGGGAAACATACAACTCCACAATTGACCAAGAAATCGGTGAACATACCTACATAAAAAAATACATAAGGTGGAATGCATAACCTCCTCCTTTTTTAGAAGTCGGTTAAAGAGCCCTTTGCGGCCTATTTACAGTATAAACTTACAATACTTATACTTACTACTTATTTTAGCTTTTTACAACCAGTAAAACGCAAAATCCCGTTTTTTCCCGTTCCCGTAAGAATTTCGGGAAATGTTTTCTTAATGCTCCCCTACACTCCCCAAGGAACTCACCTGCCAAATTTCAGCTTTCTATGACCAGTAAAACGAAAGATCCCGTTTTTCCCGTTCCCGTGGGAATTTTGGAAAGTCCTCTCTCAGTGCTACTCTACACTCCCCAAACAACCTACATGCTGAATTTCAGCTTTCTACGACCAGTAAAACAAAAAGTCCCGTTTTTTCCCGTTCCCGTGGGAATTTTGAAAAGCCCTCTCTCAATCCTCCTCTACACTCCTTAAGCAACATACATGCCGAATTTCAGCTTTCTATGACCAGTAAAACGAAAAGTCCCGTTTTTTTCCCGTTCCCGTGGGAATTTTGGAAAGTCCTCTCTCAATGCTCCTCTACACTCCCGCAACCTACATGCCGAATTTCAACTTTCTACGACCAGTTAAACGAAAAATCCCGTTTTTCCCGTTCCCGTGGGAATTTTGGAAAGTCCTCTCTTAATGCTCCTCTTAACTCCCCGAGCAACCTACATGCCGAATTTCAACTTTCTACGACCAGTAAGACGAAAAATCCCGTTTTTTCCCGTTCCCGTGGGAATTTTAAAAAGTCCACTCTCAATGCTCCTCTACACTCCCCAAGCAACCTACATACCGAATTTCAACTTTCTACGACCAGTAGAACGAAAAATCCCGTTTTTTCCCGTTCCCGTGGGAATTTTGGAAAGTCTTCTCTCAAGGCTCCTCTACACTCCCCAAGCAACCTACATGCCGAATTTCAGCTTTCTACGACCAGAAAACGAAAAATCTCGTTTTTTCCTTATCCCGTGGGAATTTCCGAAAATCCTTGAAACAGTTTTTCACTATTATAATTACCTACTTCTATGCCAAATTTGAAGAGTCTAGTAATTATGGTTCATAGGATTCCGTTGAACT
Source organism: Archips xylosteana (assembly GCA_947563465.1). Taxonomy (NCBI): domain Eukaryota; kingdom Metazoa; phylum Arthropoda; class Insecta; order Lepidoptera; family Tortricidae; genus Archips; species Archips xylosteana. The sequence continues at coordinate 45,180 of CANOAX010000022.1, forward strand.
GAATATATAAATCCGGTTTTTTTCTTATCCCGTGGGAATTTTGAAAAATCCTGATTGTAATATTTTAACTAATGTAATACCTATTTGTATATCAAATTTGAGGAGTCTAGTTATTATAGTTACTGAGATAGGGTCACTCGGAATCGAATATATAAATCCCGTTTTTTCCCGTTCCCGTGGGAATTTTGGAAATTCCTCTCTCAATGCTCCTCTACACTCCCCAAGCAACCTTCATGCCGAATTTCAGCTTTCTACGACCAGTAAAATGAAATATCCCGTTATTTCTTTATCCCGTGGGAATTTCCAAAAATCCTTAAATCTGTTTTTTACTATTACAATTACCTACTTCTATGCCAAATTTGAAGAGTCTAGTAATTATAGTTCATAGGATTCCGTTTAACTGAATATATAAATCCCGTTTATTCCTTATCCCGTGAGAATTTTGAAAAATCCTGAAATCGATGTTTTCATTATTGTAATACCTACTTGTGTATCAAATTTGAAGAGTCTAGTTATTATAGTTACTGAGATACGGTCACTCGGAATCGAATCTATAAATCCCGTTTTTTCCCGTTCCCGTGGGAATTCCCGAAAATCCTTCCTTAGTGGATGCCTACATTGTATAAGGAATCTATGTGCAAAATTTCAAGTCTCTAGGTCCAGTGGTTTGGGCTGTGCGTTGATATATCAACAGTCAGTCAGTCAGTCAGTCAGTCAGTCAGTTTAGAATTTTATATATATATCTATATATATAAAAGAAGAAACTGACTGACTGACTGACATATCAACGCACAGCCCAAACCGCTGGGCCTAGAAATTCCAAATTTGGCACGTAGGTTCCTTATAAGGTCTAGGGGTGCACTAAGAAAGGATTTTTCATAATTCACTCCCAAAGGGGGTGAAAAGGGGGTCCAAAGTTTGTATGGGGAAACAAGATTCTTTCGACTATTTTATTCGAAACTTCACAGAAGTACTCCTAACGATAAATGATTAAACACGTGTTTCAGGTTTTTTGGGAATTCAACCCCTAAAAGGGAGAAATGGGTGACAAAGTCTGAAAATCAACATGGGTATTGTTTCTATGGTTTATCGGGTCGCTGGTTACGAAAACAACAACGGTTTTAAAATTCGAGGTGGTGGACGTAAAATACCATCACCCTGGATGGGGTGCGATGGGGTTGAAATGTCGAAATAAACTAAATGACTGTTGATAAATCAACGCACAGCCCAAACCACTGGACCTAGAGACTTGAAATTTTGCACATAGATACCATATACAATGTAGACATCCATTAAGGAAGGATTTTCGGGAATTCCCACGGGAACGGGAAAAAACGGGATTTATATATTCGATTCCGAGTGACCCTATCTCAGTAACTATAATAATTCGACTCTTCAAATTTGACACACAAGTAGGTATTACATTGGTTAAAACATTAATTTCAGGATTTTTCAAAATTCCCACGCGATAAGGAAAAAACGGGATTTATATATTCAGTTTAACGGGATCCTATGAACTATAATTACTAGACTCTTCAAATTTGGCATAGAAGTAATAATAGTAAAAAACAGTTTAAAGGATTTTCAGAAATTCCCACGGGATAAGGAAAAAACGGGATTTTTCGTTTTACTGGTCGTAGAAAGCTGAAATTCGGCATGTAGGTTGCTTAGGGAGTGTAAAGGAGGATTGAGAGAGGACTTTCCAAAATTCCCACGGGAACGGGAAAAAACGGGATTTTTCGTTTTACTGGTCGTAGAAAGCTGACATTCGGCATATAGGTTGCTTGGGGAGTGTAGAGGAGCACTGAGAGAGGACTTTCCAAAATTCCCACGGGAACGGGAAAAACGGGATTTTTCGTTTTACTGGTCGTAGAAAGCTGAAATTCGGCATGTAGGTTGCTTAGGGAGTGTAAAGGAGGATTGAGATAGGACTTTCCAAAATTCTTACGGGAACGGGAAAAAACGGGATTTTTCTGGTCGTAGAAAGCTGAAATTCGGCATAAAGGTTGCTTGGGGAGTGTAGAGGAGCATTGAGAGAGGGCTTTCCAAAATTCCCACGAGAACGGGAAAAACGGGATTTTTCGTTTTACTGGTCGTAGAAAGCTGAAATTCGGCATGAGGTTGCTTGGAGTACGTAGAGGAGCATTGAGAGAGGACTTTCCAAAATTCCCACGGGAACGGGATAAAACGGGATTTTTCATTTGACTGGTCGTAGAAAGCTGAAATTTGGCAAGTGGGTTCCTTGGGGAGTGTAGGGGAGTATTAAGAAAGTATTTCCCGAAATTCTTACGGGAACGGGAGAAAACAGGATTTTGCGTTTTACTGGTCGTAGAAAAAAAAAATTCGGCATGAGGTTGCTTGGGGAGTGTAGAGGAGCATTGAAAGAGGACTTTCCAAAATTCCCACGGGAACGGGAATAAACGGGATTTTTCGTCTTCCTGGTCGTAGAAAGCTGAAATTTGGCAAGTGGGTTCCTTGGGGAGTGTAGGGGAGTATTAAGAAAGTATTTTCCGTAATTCTTACGGGAACGGGAAAAAACGGGATTTTGCGTTTTACTGGTTGTAAGCTAAAATTTCAAAATTCATAAGTTTATATTGTAAACTGTGTACTGTGGCCGCAAAGGGCTCTTAAACCGACTTCAAAAAAAGGAGGAGGTTATGCATTCCACTTTATGTATTTTCTTTATGTAGGTATGTTCACCGATTTCATTCTTTTTTTATTCGAAAGAATATAATATACTCCTGAGATGGTCCCATTGTCACGCAAGCAAGCAAGCGTGCATGCGTGCTTGCTTGCATGCTTGCTTGCTTGCCTTTATGCTTGCTTGCTTGATATCTTGGTTCTTTGGAATTCTCGTGGTACACGCGAGCGAAGCCGCGGGCAAAAGCTAGTTTATTATATAAATCATGACTTCCCATGCATGCAGTTTTTTTGTTTTAACTTACATATAACCTAAGTCTGAGTGCGCATCCGTCCCTTCCCTCTTAAATATATCTTTCATAAAATATCTTTTAATCACGCTTTTAGTTTGTTTACTGTTATTACTTTCTAATTTTTTCGCAATAGACAACGGTAAATTATTTAATAGTTGGGGAAGGATGCACTTCCAGACCCTTCTGCCATACTCATTACATTGTTTGGGGACCCGATATAGCGGGCGGTTGGGTATATGGCGTAAGGTTATCTGGCCTGTTACGATGTTTTTCTAGTAATTCTATTTTATCAATATTTTCACATATTACGGCTTGCTTTATTTTATTGAAAACATTCATCACTTTACAGTATTGGAATAGTTGACCATAATTATCTTTATATTTTTATTTAATTTTCAGAGGAACAATAGTTTTTAGAATTCTTATTTGTAAATTATAGATGTCTAGGAGGTAAGTTTTATATGTTTTACCATAGGTCAAGATACCGTAGCTTATAATTGAATCTGCCATAGACAAATGCAACAATCTCAGCGTATTGTGGGGTAATTTATTTCTAAGTACAGATATTTTTGAAAGTATTGCCCTTAGCCTGTTGCACACATGATTCACATTCGGACTCCAGTTGAATCTTTGATCAATCTTGAGACCCAGGTAGGTATGTTGTTCTACTAACTCAAGTGGATTACAATTACAATAAGGGGGCTGTTTGTGCATACATTGATGTTCGTGTGCTACAATTGTTGGGTAAAAATTAGTTTTTAGGTAAAGAGAATGTACATGCATAAGCTTAGTTTTCTGATAATTAATAGATAGGCCTACGTCATGTGCCCACTTACACATCAGATCGAATTCCTGTTGCATTATTGACTGAGCCACTTCTACATCTCTATGCGCTGACACAATGCATGTGTCGTCAGCAAACTGGTATAACTTACGCCATATACCCAACCGCCCGCTATATCGGGTCCCCAAACAATGTAATGAGTATGGCAGAAGGGTCTGGAAGTGCATCCTTCCCCAACTATTAAATAATTTACCGTTGTCTATTGCGAAAAAACTAGAAAGTAATAACAGTAAACAAACTAAAAGCGTGATTAAAAGATATTTTATGAAAGATATATTTAAGAGGGAAGGGATCTGTAACTGAGGGACACTAATAATAGACATAATGAATTAATTTATAAAGGGTATAGAAATAGGGCTAATAAATTAATAACTAGGGCTAGAAATAATTCAATTAAAAAAGATATTGTTGTAAACTACAGAAATCCCAAAAAAATGTGGGATATTATAAATAAATTAACGGGTAAGATCGTGCATGCAGTAGATGATTTGCTTATGAAATACTTTAGAATGAAGCCTAAATTAATATCAAATCTGTTCGCTAGAGATTTTGAATCAAATGTGAGTAATGTATTTAATGACTGTGGCGTGCCTTTGCTTGATGAAAATACGTATATAAATATACCAAATGTATCATTTAGATTAAAGAAGTTAAACGAACAAGTTCTGTTAAAAATACTCAACAACATTAATGACAAAAAAACCCTGGATTTGATAAAATACGCGCCAGAGACATTAAATATATTTCTTCTGAAATTGCTCCAGTGCTAACCCATTTAATAAATACATGTATTGAACGTAGATTATATCCAGATAATTTAAAAATTTGACACCTTAAAATATGATGTATTATATAAAAAAATGCAGCAAAATGGTATACAGGGTCCGACGCTGGAATGGTTCAAAGACTATCACACGAAAAGATTTAACACTGTTAATGTAGCTGGCGAATTAAGCAACCTAATACCAACCGTACGCGGCACAGCGCAAGGCTCAATTTTAGGACCAACTGAGTAGGTACTGTACTAGGCCCGTTATATGGGTATTAATTTTTTTTGAAAAAGGTTCGGATAATAAACCTCTTTTTAATTATACGCGTCTAAAAATAAAAAGTTTTTGAGGAAGACAGGGGATTGGTGGTTTGTCAGTTGCGGTGTCAGGAAGAAAATAATCTTTTCGTGAATTATTAATATGTTAATATCGACGTGATCCTTATATTTTGACCAGTGAATGTGCGAGTGAAGTGTTGTGTGATGTGTGTTTGTGTTTTCCAGTGGTTATTTCTGTATATTGGCAACGGATGAGACAATTTACGGCGACTATGAACAATGATACTTTCGGCTATAACAACGAGCGATCTGTAAACAATAGTTGACCTACTCGACGGATACCATATAATGGGACTGTGTAGAGCTGATGGAAGGCTTCGCCTAATCAGAGATAGCTATATTTGGGTTTCAGAAGGAAACATTGGGAAATGTCAACTTGTTGTCTAAGCTAGACAATAGTAGGGGTAACGTCATCGAAATAACAACTTGTGATAATGTGCTTTGAACTAAATGACTATAAATAAGTGTCGATTGAACTTGGAGTGGTCTAATAGTGAAAATCGTGTAGTGAACTAAATGGTGTACCAATGTGATGTATTGCCGTGAGTCCAAAATGATACTGTGGTAGATAATTTTGTATAATTTCAGAAATAGCGAGAGGCTAGAGGGGCGTGACGTCAGCTGTCATGTGGAATAGAAGAATAGAAGTGAGGAGTCCACGTCAAGGACGGAGGGAATGAATATCGAGAGGAATCATTTGACATGTAAGTCAAAACACTGATGTTTTATTTGGGTTTTATGGGAGGTTTTGGACAACGAATTATTGATGAACTATATAAATTTATGACATTGATTGGAGAGTTGATTGGAAGTTTAGTGATAATTTATGACTTCAAGTGAGGCGTAATGGACTTAATCCCGATATATTATTTTAAGCACCATGCGTCAGGCACCGGAACTACTGGACCCATATAGTTGGTATTCCAAATATACATGAGTTATGAAATCACCTGAATCACATTAAACCTGAGCAATGGGTTTGATATAATACTAATATATAATTTGTTTGGCATGGATATCCGTTCATGGGATATGACGGCGGGTCCCTGGTCGGAGATCTACTGAGAGCTGCGGAATGCTGTATGCTGGAAGGAGGTTGCAGACGCAGACTTCAGAGCTGTGTGTCGGGGACACAATGCGTCTGGATAATACTCACAGCTAAGTGTAGTTTTACAATCAAACTTTAAAAACCAACTAAAACAAAAAGCTAAACCGATTTTGATGAAATTCCTTACCAAAATAAAATAGTTATAAAATCAATTACTAAATCGAAAGCGGGTTCGTCGGGAGAAAGATTAAACCTTAATACTAATAATTCTTTATAACTATATCGGATCGATATATTTTTTTAGTCGAGCGCGTTCTTAATATAACCTACCGTGGTTGACTTTCGCGATTAAACATATTTATTGAAATCCTCCGTATGAAATAAATATAAGTAATAAGATAGGAATTTAAATCAACTGTAGCTAAGGTTCAATTTCAAATGAGATTCGGATGACTGACAGTTACCGTCAGAAGAGCAATAGAGTTCTATTTAGCTAATACAAATAAACATGACATTAGATTTAAATATTTAAATTTTAGAACAGTTCAATTGAATTTTGGTTTAAATGAATTGGAATGTTGAGTGGCATTTGGTATCTAGGAACCACCTTGTATAGTACTATATATTTTTTGAACTGAGTTTATTTTGATAGTGTTTTCTCTTGGAATTATAATTTTAAATTTAAATTTTTTGAAATCCGAAGGGAAACAATTCCGATGATTTGACAAAGGGCCCGAGCGATATTCTGGCTGAAGTCTTGTGTGTTTATGTTACTCTACTTCTGTCTCGAAGTAATACCTGAACTGAATATTATATAATCTATTGAAGCTCTTGTATTCTACTGGAAATTTATCTCCGATAATACCTCAGAGTATTTAAACTGTGAAACGACTGTGTTACATAGGTAAGGGACTTCTAGTATTATTTTGATAGGGCAATGTTATTTAACCTTGTGATTCTTCATGAACTTATCTGTGAGAAGTAATTGATCAATTACTGATAGGAATGGATAAATGGCAATATTATTACTGTTTACTACCTTACTTGTGTTGATATACAAATCCATTTAGACTTATAGTGTACTGTTTTACCCATTTTATTTGCTCTTGTAGAAGGATATCACTTTTCAAAATTCATCCCTTGTTTTTTTTCGATATACATTCTATTGACCTATTTGAAACTAGAACTGGGTTCTTCATAATACTTGAGACTAAATTAAATCACTAATACTTACTAGATCTCAACACTAAACTTATATCTATCTTGACCGGTATAGAGAAAGTGTTTCCTACACTTCTATCCGTACTATTATTCTGAGAGTGGGGAAGTGACAATACTGGTAGGCACAAATGCCAGTATAGTTACGACCGACCAAGAGGAATGGTCCAGATAGCACGCAACTACACCATCACGTACCATAGTACAGACTTTGCAGTTGCGATGGCTAGGCTAAGCAACAGTTGATGTGAAACTTACATTATGCAGTCTGTAGATTATCAAAATTAATATTGGGGAGCGAGGACTGGCAATATGCGTATGGTCTCCAAGGTCAGCGCCGCCTCTGGCTTGCTGGAAGTCGCCTCCTAGTGTTCGGTCTAACCAGCCGGCACGTAGTGACTATGCGTAGTCCCACGGAGTGTCCACGTACTCGCTCGGCTATAGGTGTCGTTAGTGAGGTTGCAGCTAAGGATATTCATCCCTAGAGGTGATCCGTGCGGAGCTGGGTGTCTTAGGGAGGTACGTGGGGGGAGGCCAGTTACTCGATCTGGGTTGTAGACTAAATAATGGAGCGTCCTTCAACATACTCATACACTAACCGAAATACCTTCTCTTATACTAGAGTCTAAGGGGGGGAATAAAGTTAGTCTCAAGTGAGTAGGGTAGTTATTCCGTGTAAATTTTAGGAATAGTAAAATCCTACCTCAGGAGTAACTACATTCTTGATTGTCCTCTTACTCATTTAATGACTGTTACTTACGGTATGTGGACGGGTGACATAAATTGTTGTTTCCCCTAGTAATGATTGGAGGTAGGCTCGAGGAAGAGTGACCAGTTCGGAGTCGAGCTCTACTGGACGGAGCGGGGATGAGGGCTCCTCCTTTACGAGTAAAACATTACTACTATTAAATATCTCCCAGAGCAAGTAAACAAGTAAAACTAACTACCTAACTTTTGTCCATTTCTATCTGTTGATTATATTTAAGAATTCTTACATATATTCGCTATAATCTTTCCTGTTACATAAATATGTAACGTTTAACATCTCACCCTAATAGCAACCTTGGCTGCTAAGTACTGTCCCAAATCAAAAAATCACACAACGTAACAAAAAAATGTCCTAAAATTAGACGATCACTGAACAAAACGAGGGAAGATAAATAAAACTGGGTAATAGAGACCTAGCACAAATGGTGCCGTGACCAGGATAATTGGGTCTCAAGTAGCTGTTAGACTATAGAAATAGCGAATAGAATTCGAAAAGAAAAAAAAAAAAAAAAAAAAAAATTTTTTTTTTGAAGAAGAAGATTTGAACTCTTAAATGATATAATTTTCAGATTGAAATGACTAATGCTATGGAAGCAAAGAAAAATCAGTTCACAATTGCTATACAGGTGAATATTGGGTCAGGGAAGTCAACTTTGCTAGAGGCAATGCGAGACAACAAGTTTGTAACCGTATTACCAGAACCTATTCAGAAATGGAGAGATGTAAAGGGGGTAAACCTCTTTCAAATGATGGTAAATGATCCAAAACGTTGGGCAAACGTCTTCCAGACATATGTCGTAGTAACTATGCTAGAACATCACGCTCTATCGGTAGAAACGCCTATCAAAATACTAGAAAGATCGGTGTTTAGTGCAAAACACTGCTTTATGAACTTACTATATGAAAATGCGATAGTCCATCCTGTGGAAATGGCTATTCATGAGCAGTGGATAGCTTTCGTGAAGGAAAACCGATTAGTTGATGTAGACATGGGAATTTACATACAAAACTTCCCCAGAAGTGGCCTTACGACGAATAAGAAATCGAGATAGAGCGGAAGAAAATTCTGTCACTTTAGAATATATAGAACAGTTACATTTGAAGCATGAGGAATGGTTAGGAAGTCCGTTGTGGAAAAATTCCTTTAAAGATCTCCGTATTATAAATGGAAATGGTAGTCCTGAAAGTATTGTGCGACAGTATATCTCTATAGAGGAAGAGATTAGGCAACAGTGGTAAATTGTTATGAATTTTAACACCGGAATCTTAACCCTATTACAGAACTGAAATTATGAGTCGCATGATCCGTAATGACAAAAGGACACGCTCCGAGACTGCTCTTGCTAGAACGACGGTGAGGGGACCCAAACCAACTACGCCCACTTCTAGAACGTCGACAATGATGATGCAGATGATGAGGGAGATGCGGAAAACCATTGGACGTCTGCATTTGAAGGTAGCAGAATTGCAGGATCAGGTACACGATGGACAACCGAGAGATGAGGTCTGCCAAATACAATCTCAGCCTACCATGTATCCAATACTGGATGGGAGACTAGATAAACCCAAATACCCAGGGAAAAATGATATTCACCCGGTGTCGTTCATGGAGGATTTGTTTTCTTATTTGAGGAGAATACCGTCTAGAGAACATGTGATTGACAACATCATTGGCTGCTTGGAAGGAGATGTCAGGAGATGGGCGCGAGTCTATAGACAACGTTGGAGTACTGAAGAAGACTTCAAAATCGACTTTTGGACACATATTGGGGAGAACCGGAACAAAATTTATTGAGAAAGAATATAGTGTGCGGAGTTTGGCAGAAGGAGACACATAAATCTATGATGGGTTACTTTGTCTCTTTAGCAGGGCAAGCTAAGATGTTGAGTACACCAATTTTGGAGAGTCAACTGGTAAATGATTTGATGCATCATTTTCCCCGAGAAGTGCAGTATGCCTGGAGAATGAGGAGAGGAACCACAATTATCGAAGGTGCAGAGTTTCTGAGAGATCTAGATGATGTAGATAAACAAAGCCGTACATCAGCAGATAAATCTTTTAGCCAAACGACTACAGGGATGAAGCGGACAATGCCGAACCCGATGAAACCGAAATTTTTGAACAAGAAGCCGAAGACAGTTGCAAACCTTGAAGTAGAGGAAGAGGAAATTCAGGATGAAGATAGGGTAGATAACGAAAATTTAAACTAGATAAGGCTAATTTCAGCGCCCAAAAATTAGCTTGTAACTATAGGGGCAAATACTTTAAATTCGCATTACGCCATATGCTGCATTGTGGTTGGTCACCTGGATTGGGTTTAGGGAAAGATGAGGATGGAAGTTTACATCCAATTTCTGCAAAGGGGCTTGTAGTAAAACTAGATAAATCAGGGACTGGGTTCACTTCTAAATTATTAGACGATAAATCCTTAGAAACATCTAATAATAGTTTCGACACGTTATCTAGAATAGATGGGCATCCTGTGATTGTAGAAAACTTACAGGACTTTGTAGCCGCATCACTATTTGATGAAAAAGTGTCTTTCGAAGATGTAGGGAACAAAGTTAAGGCAGAAATTTGGATAGAAATCTTAGGGAATAAGATTCGGGGTTTGATAGATACTGGGAGCGAGATAAGTTGTATATCCGAAGAGTTATTTGAGTCTTTACAGATTACAGGAAGCACTAGATTTCCTTCACTGCCAGTAAAGCCCATTCAGATTAGGGGTGCAGTAGGTCAGAAGAGTTTAAGAATACAACAACTATCTTCTATTGAGTTACAAATACAAGGAACTAGATTTGATGTGGGGTTGTTAGTTGTATCAAAGTTAACTTTGCCAATAATACTTGGAATAGATTGGTTAACATCTTATGGAGCAACTATTAAATTGCAAGATCCTAAATCGGTAACTTTAGAATTGGGGGGAGAAAGAATTGTTGTGCCGTTTATTGAGGAAAATTATGAAACTGCTAACATAAGGTCAATACAGTCAACAGGGGAAGATTATGTGGGTTCCGAAGTATGTGATATGGCTTTTCTAGACAAAATTAAGATAGGTATAACGATGACAGTTAGAATGAAGGAATCCTTAGAACGCGTGTTGCAGTCTCACCAGTTAGTGTTCACTAAACGATTAGGAAAAGCAAATTGTTATGCTCATCATATAAAAATGAGTGAACATACTCCTCGGATTAATAGATCTTACTTACCCTATTCCGTATGCTTACCGTGGTAAGATAGAAGAAAAATTACAGGAGATGATAGAGATGGGGATTATTTCGAGGGGGTCTACTCCTTATAGTAGTCCGTTAACGTTCACTACCAAAGCAGATGGGTCTATTCGGATTTTGTTAGATGCTAGAGAGGTAAATAAATATATGGTGGCTGAAGCAGAAGCCCCACCAATGCAGGTAGATATTTTAAATGCATTTCATGGAGTTAAATACATAACTATTAGAGATTTGAATAATGCTTATTTCCAAATTCCAATATCAGAAGAAAGTAGACAATATACCGGATTTACAGTAAATGGAAAATCCTATATGTATAATGTATTGCCTCAAGGATTAAAAACATCAGTTGGTAGTTTCAGTCGAGCAATGGACGTAATATTAGGGCAAGGGGTTAGAAGTTTCTGTGTAAATTATTTAGATGATTTGGCCATACTAACTGACGGACGGTGGGAAGACCATTTAGAACAAATAGATTTAGTTCTAGATCGATTAGAGAAGGCAGGAATGACGTGTAATTTAGAAAAGTGCAAGTTTGCATGTCGAGAAGTGAAAATGCTAGGTCAAATCGTGTCAACAGATGGGATTAGAACTGATCCGGCTAAAGTTGAGTCAATTCAGGGTTTCCCGGTCCCTAAGAAAGTAAAACATGTTCGGGCATTCCTAGGGTTATGTAACTATTACAGAAGGTTTATTCCAAATTATAGTGTTTTAATAAGTCCACTAACTAAATTGTTGAAGAAGTCTCAGCCTTGGTATTGGGATAAAGAATTAGGAGAAGCTTTTCAAAAATTAAAACAAGAGTTTTCAACCACTATATTATTATCCCATCCGGATGTGTATAAACCATACTATTTACAAACAGACAGTTCAGGAGTAGGGATAGCCGGTGTACTGCATCAATATGACGATGATAATAATATGCGAATTCTGAGCTTTTGTAGTAGATCTCTTCGTGGGTCCGAGTTGAAATGGACAGTTACTGAACAGGAGTTTTGGGCTATAATTTATGGATTAAAGAAATTCGAAACGTATTTACGGGGAGCGGAATTGGTTATTAGAACTGATCATAAGGCGTTAGTATTTGTCAAGAACATTAAACTTTATAATAGCCGAATTACTAGATGGATATTGTACTTCGAACAGTTTAGTTATACAATAGAGCATGTTAAAGGATCTGACAATGTAGGAGTTGATATTTTGTCTCGATTTCCTAATGATGGGGAAATACAGGAAGGAAAGGTCTGGTGTCCAACCATAATGTACATGGGTGTACAGGATAACAAGGAGTTAGAAAGTAAATTCAGCCAAATGATTCATTTCCAAAACGCGGATAATGTGATAAGAGGTATTAAAGAAAGATTCTTAAACTCCGGAGGAATGAGAATCGGTGATAGATTAACGCGGATTGCAAATCGTTGTACGTAAATTGATGGGATCCTATATTTTAAAAAGTTAGGTGGTGCTGAAAAGGTTATATATTTGCCAGAAATTTTACAGATCGAGGTATGTAGGCAAGTTCATTTAGAATTAGGGCATTTAGGGGTGTATAAGATGATGAAGTATATACAAGATAGATTTTATTGGGTAAAAATGCGAGAAACAATTAAGGAGTTCGTCCGGACTTGTCATATCTGTCAGCTATCCAAAGTAGATAACATTAAATATGTCGGGGCTTGTAAGTCGATCATTACAGAAAATCCAGGAGATGTAGTGATGGCAGATCTTTACGGGCCTTTGCCTGAATCTAGAGGAGGAATTAAATATATATTTGTTATACAAGATACTTTCACTAAATATGTTAGACTGTATGGATTGAAGGCAGCTACAGCTAGAGGCGTTTTAAAGGGAATGCAAAATTTTGCCCTAACAATAAGACCTAAGACTGTTATGACTGACAGAGGAAAGCAATTTATAGGGAATGTTTGGAGGTTAGGCCTACGCGACATCGGGGTTAAAACAATCTACACTTCTATTAGGAATCCAAGACCAAACACTGCGGAATGTGTCAATAAACAGTTAGGGAAGTTCTTTAGGGTTTATTGCCATGGGCATCATCAAAGTTGGGGACTTTGGCTTAGGAAAATTGAAGACTTATATAATAATACTTTGCATTTAAGTACAGGATTTACTCCTAATGAAGTTCTATTCGGGAGCTCGGCTCAGTTGTCGGTTGATAAGCATTTGAACTACTTTGTGAACAATAAAAGTATTGAGGAGATTCGGGAACAGGCTAGAATAAATTTACGTATTGCTAGTGAGAAGTGACGGGCTAGGTTTGACATAACTAATAAGATAACGCAATATCAGATAGGGGAGCTAGTTAAAGTTCGTAGGTTGAATAAATCGGATTCGATGAGCGGGGTTACAAAGAAATTTGAACTGATATATGATGGGCCGTATATAGTTGCCGATAGGCTTTATGATAATGTATATGTGTTAGTGAAACCAGAGACATTGCAGGAGAAAGGACTATTTAATGCAGTACATTTAGCACGTTATTATGCGTAAAATTGGTGTTCAGTTAATTGAGGTAAAAAAAAAAAGGGCTTTAATGTATTGTACTAAGTAGACCAGGAAAAGGTGTGAGATAGGGTATTATAATGTTTAGTAAATTAACATAGAGTTAATGATATGGTGTTGTTATTGTTTATAAAATGGTGTTTAAAATAATTCCAAGAGAAAAATAAATTATATTGAACTTAACAGAGTGTTCACCTTATTTGAATAGATGATTCAGGACATTGTAGTCTGGGGGGGAAGTGAATTATTGAGAGTTTGATTTTGGAGGGAACGTAATTCAAGAGAAGTTTTATTTTTGGGGGAAAAGTTAATTAGTATAGAATTAAGTGAGTTAAGATAGGAAAATTTTAGTAAATAAAATATACAGGGAGTTTAGAGTTTAAAGTAAAATGCGATTGAGGTGGAATTTATTTAAATTGAATTGGTGAATTGCGATTTAGGGTATTTAATAGGTATAGTATACAGGGAGTATAGTGTAAACGGAGCAATTAAATTAAAATAAAATGAAATTGAAAATTAAATTAAATTGATTTGAATTAATGAAATACAGTATAGAGCGGTTAATAAGTGTGCTATACAGGGTGTATAGAGTACAGTCGGAAACAAAATTTAGATCAAAATGCAAACGGAGGCTAGTTAATAAATTAAATTAAATAAAATAATTATAACATAGAATGTTAAATGAACATAGTATACAGGGTGTTTAAAAATGTAGGTAATAATAAAATTAAATAAAAAAATGGTTGAAGCAAATTAAGTTCAAACTAGTCAATCTTGAGTTCAGATACGAAGTATAGAGGGTGTTTAAATCTTGATATAGTTAAACTTATCAATATTTAAGGGGGGAGTTGTACTAGGCCCGTTATATGGGTATTAATTTTTTTTGAAAAAGGTTCGGATAATAAACCTCTTTTTAATTATACGCGTCTAAAAATAAAAAGTTTTTGAGGAAGACAGGGGATTGGTGGTTTGTCAGTTGCGGTGTCAGGAAGAAAATAATCTTTTCGTGAATTATTGTTAATATCGACGTGATCCTTATATTTTGACCTGTGAATGTGCGAGTGAAGTGTTGTGTGATGTGTGTTTGTGTTTTCCAGTGGTTATTTCTGTATATTGGCAACGGATGAGACAATTTACGGCGACTATGAACAATGATATTTTCGGCTATAACAACGAGCGATCTGTAAACAATAGTTGACCTACTCGACGGATACCATATAATGGGACTGTGTAGAGCTGATGGAAGGCTTCGCCTAATCAGAGATAGCTATATTTGGGTTTCAGAAGGAAACATTGGGAAATGTCAACTTGATGTCTAAGCTAGACAATAGTAGGGGTAACGTCATCGAAATAACAACTTGTGATAATGTGCTTTGAACTAAATGACTATAAATAAGTGTCGATTGAACTTGGAGTGGTCTAATAGTGAAAATCGTGTAGTGAACTAAATGGTGTACCAATGTGATGTATTGCCGTGAGTCCAAAATGATACTGTGGTAGGTAATTTTGTATAATTTCAGAAATAGCGAGAGGCTAGAGGGGCGTGACGTCAGCTGTCATGTGGAATAGAAGAATAGAAGTGAGGAGTCCACGTCAAGGACGGAGGGAATGAATATCGAGAGGAATCATTTGACATGTAAGTCAAAACACTGATGTTTTATTTGGGTTTTATGGGAGGTTTTGGACAACGAATTATTGATGAACTATATAAATTTATGACATTGATTGGAGAGTTGATTGGAAGTTTAGTGATAATTTATGACTTCAAGTGAGGCGTAATGGACTTAATCCCGATATATTATTTTAAGCACCATGCGTCAGGCACCGGAACTACTGGACCCATATAGTTGGTATTCCAAATATACAGTGGGCTGCAAAAGTGCATGGACATCTCGGGGCGATAATCGCATGAGCAGTGTTTGATCGTTTGTGTTCATGTTTCGATGAGAATTAACTAGATGGCGTTGTGAATTGATGCAGCGTAGTGGCCGTTTTCTGCATCTAGTTTATATACCAAACTAAACTGCTATTTCGAATGATCTTCTATTAGCAGCTGTGGCTTAACGGTTATACGCATGAGTTAAGTACTGGTATGTGGAGTAGGTTTATGGTTCGAATCCCAGATCAGAGTTTTATTTTTGTTTTTTATTTATTGTTTTTTTTTTAAATATGTATTTAATTATCTGTTTAATTAAAAAATATCTTTGATCAGAAAATAAAATAATACAACCTTTTGATATCAAACATTTTATTTAAAACATAAAAGAGCAATTTCTCAATCATTAATATTATTTCGTTTTCACCGATGTAAGGGAACGTGCAGAAACTATAGGCGGCAGCACTTGTGCGACAGAAGAGACACTATGCGAACAGTAAAAGAAACTTATCAAGTCAAAATTTATGGCACCAGTTGGCAGCACCGTCTATGTGCTCATTCCCTATAGCCATCTAAAAAATTATTGAGGTATTCTTAGCTTAAGTATTCGTTTCCAAAATTTATTGGAAAGAAGATTGAAGCATCACCACAATAAAAAGAAATAATATTATTAGCAACTAGATCTTTAAATTGGAGACCGGGTTAACATATAATTAATGAATGCATAATATTAATTATGTAATTTATGTTCAGTATGAAGTATTGAACACTTACTTGGCGATAATTTATGTTCGAGTAACTTCAAAACATAGTGCGTTGTGTTTCAAAAATAGCAAAAAAAAAAACAATTTACACTTAAAAAAAAGGGAACAAATAAGTACTCATAAAGAATTAAAAACTAAATTTCATTCAATTTTATACACTTATAACTACTAAAATAATGGCTAGATATTAACCCGGTCTGCACTAAATGTCAAATAACAGTTTACTTAACATTAATTGTAACATTATTAATTGTGCTTCTAACTGAAAAATAACCAACATGCATATATTTAGCAATTTATATCTTTCTCATTTATCTCAATTTCTAATAACCCTTCTAACACAACTTCAAAAACAATACCTATGTGAGATCAGATGGTGAATCATTCACTATAAGAATAACAATAAGTAAACATTGGTAACTGGATTATTAATAAATTTCGTTCATAACAGATTAATAACAAAATAATGATATCGGGAAATATTAACAATTTAAGTTACAAAGTCAATTTGTCTCTTAGTAACGGAGAGGATAGCCGTAACACTATCTATCACTTCTCGAAGTCGAGTTTTCATGCTCGAAACCATAATATATATTGAAACATAATATCACTATTTCGCATCAGTTCCCATGTTCTGTTTACCTCAGTGTCCAAATTATTTTTTGACTTTACAAAATTTTACGTCCATTCTTATCCGACACTTTCCGTCGGTAAATATAACGATTTCGTTTTCCCAATCGAAATTTAAATGTCGAATGGCAAAGTTGACTGTGTTTCTCTGTAAAAAAAAAACAAAATAATAAATACTTAACATTAGATCATGAATAGTGCAATTTGTAAGCAACATTGCACTAAGAAATATTAATATATATAAAATCTTACCGTTATGCTCATATCTCGAGCTATTTTCTTTATAAGTTTTCTTGTTCCCAGAGAACAATAATTTTTGCTTTCAAAAACGTTTTTAATCGAATCATAGTAAAATATTTTCGAGAACTTGATAATTTGGATACTCACAAAAGGTGATTGACAAGAAATCTAACGATTTGTGAAGTCATTATAAAAATTACCCTCAGTTTAGCAAACGAGGCGTGTAAGCATATCCAAGTATATTATTCAACATTCAACCTTAAGTAGCGCATAAATACAGCAGTCTTCAATAAATCTCTGAAGTTAAATTACGGTAGTCCAACAATTGGCAACAAACATAATCTATCTATCTGTATCTAATCTATACGCATTAACTAGACAAGGATGCAAAGATTAAGTAAAATATAAGATTATTAGTTTCACCAGTTATCACAATGTCTCCATAGCCGAGTGGCTAAGAGAGCGGGCGAAGATGCTAACGGATGCATTGGCTGGCCAGAGTGAATAGGGTTCGATCCCCCCCGGCTTGAGATAAGAAAAATGTTTTTGTTAGATTTCATACTTGGCAATGTTCTGCGTGTCTGTATCAATGTTACAGATTCCGAAAAACTACAAAAAGCAAAATAATTGTTAAACATTGACATGACGAATTATTACAATACTAATAAATTAATATTAATTGTGAAGAAGAAAGAAGATTCCGAGCGAACGTTTTTTTTCATTGAATGATAATTACAACGCCATCTAGTAAGATCCGGTTGAACTAGTACGGCTTATATGGTAGCTACTGGCACTCATTTTACCTTCATAGGATTTTTGTTTTGCTTTGTCCATGCACTTTTGCAGCCCACTGTACATGAGTTATGAAATCACCTGAATCACATTAAACCTGAGCAATGGGTTTGATATAATACTAATATATAATTTGTTTGGCATGGATATCCGTTCATGGGATATGACGGCGGGTCCCTGGTCGGAGATCTACTGAGAGCTGCGGAATACTGTATGCTGGAAGGAGGTTGCAGACGCAGACTTCAGAGCTGTGTGTCGGGGACACAATGCGTCTGGCTAATACTCACAGCTAAGTGTAGTTTTACAATCAAACTTTAAAAACCAACTAAAACAAAAAGCTAAACCGATTTTGATGAAATTCCTTACCAAAATAAAATAATTATAAAATCAATTACTAAATCGAAAGCGGGTTCGTCGGGAGAAAGATTAAACCTTAATACTAATAATTCTTTATAACTATATTGGATCGATATATTTTTTTAGTCGAGCGCGTTCTTAATATAACCTACCGTGGTTGACTTTCGCGATTAAACATATTTATTGAAATCCTCCGTATGAAATAAATATAAGTAATAAGATAGGAATTTAAATCAACTGTAGCTAAGGTTCAATTTCAAATGAGATTCGGATGACTGACAGTTACCGTCAGAAGAGCAATAGAGTTCTATTTAGCTAATACAAATAAACATGACATTAGATTTAAATATTTAAATTTTAGAACAGTTCAATTGAATTTTGGTTTAAATGAATTGGAATGTTGAGTGGCATTTGGTATCTAGGAACCACCTTGTATAGTACTATATATTTTTTGAATTGAGTTTATTTTGATAGTGTTTTCTCTTGGAATTATAATTTTAAATTTAAATTTTTTGAAATCCGAAGGGAAACAATTCCGATGATTTGACAAAGGGCCCGAGCGATATTCTGGCTGAAGTCTTGTGTGTTTACGTTACTCTACTTCTGTCTCGAAGTAATACCTGAACTGAATATTATATAATCTATTGAAGCTCTTGTATTCTACTGGAAATTTATCTCCGATAATACCTCAGAGTATTTAAACTGTGAAACGACTGTGTTACATAGGTAAGGGACTTCTTGTATTATTTTGATAGGGCAATGTTATTTAACCTTGTGATTCTTCATGAACTTATCTGTGAGAAGTAATTGATCAATTACTGATAGGAATGGATAAATGGCAATATTATTACTGTTTACTACCTTACTTGTGTTGATATACAAATCCATTTAGACTTATAGTGTACTGTTTTACCCATTTTATTTGCTCTTGTGGAAGGATATCACTTTTCAAAATTCATCCCTTGTTTTTTTTCGATATACATTCTATTGACCTATTTGAAACTAGAACTGGGTTCTTCATAATACTTGAGACTAAATTAAATCACTAATACTTACTAGATCTCAACACTAAACTTATATCTATCTTGACCGGTATAGAGAAAGTGTTTCCTACACTTCTATCCGTACTATTATTCTGAGAGTGGGGAAGTGACAATACTGGTAGGCACAAATGCCAGTATAGTTACGACCGACCAAGAGGAATGGTCCAGATAGCACGCAACTACACCATCACGTACCATAGTACAGACTTTGCAGTTGCGATGGCTAGGCTAAGCAACAGTTGATGTGAAACTTACATTAAGCAGTCTGTAGATTATCAAAATTAATATTGGGGAGCGAGGACTGGCAATATGCGTATGGTCTCCAAGGGTCAGCGCCGCCTCTGGCTTGCTGGAAGTCGCCTCCTAGTGTTCGGTCTAACCAGCCGGCACGTAGTGACTATGCGTAGTCCCACGGAGTGTCCACGTACTCGCTCGGCAATAGGTGTCGTTAATGAGGTTGCAGCTAAGGATATTCATCCCTAGAGGTGATCCGTGCGGAGCTGGGTGTCTTAGGGAGGTACGTGGGGGGAGGCCAGTTACTCGATCTGGGTTGTAGACTAAATAATGGAGCGTCCTTCAACATACTCATACACTAACCGAAATACCTTCTCTTATACTAGAGTCTAAGGGGGGGAATAAAGTTAGTCTCAAGTGAGTAGGGTAGTTATTCTGTGTAAATTTTAGGAATAGTAAAATCCTACCTCAGGAGTAACTACATTCTTGATTGTCCTCTTACTCATTTAATGACTGTTACTTACGGTATGTGGACGGGTGACATAAATTGTTGTTTCCCCTAGTAATGATTGGAGGTAGGCTCGAGGAAGAGTGACCAGTTCGGAGTCGAGCTCTACTGGACGGAGCGGGGATGAGGGCTCCTCCTTTACGAGTAAAACATTACTACTATTAAATATCTCCCAGAGCAAGTAAACAAGTAAAACTAACTACCTAACTTTTGTCCATTTCTATCTGTTGATTATATTTAAGAATTCTTACATATATTCGCTATAATCTTTCCTGTTACATAAATATTTAACGTTTAACATCTCACCCTAATAGCAACCTTGGCTGCTAAGTACTGTCCCAAATCAAAAAATCACACAACGTAACAAAAAAATGTCCTAAAATTAGACGATCACTGAACAAAACGAGGGAAGATAAATAAAACTGGGTAATAGAGACCTAGCACAGTACCTACTTTATGTTAATGATAGTACCTGGGCGACCGAGCTCTGCTCGGGCAGAAATTCGGTACCAAGCGTTTTCCCAGAGATAAGACCAAGCTAGATCAATTTTTCATTCCCGAAAACCCCCAAATACCAAATTTCATCGAAATCGTTGGAACCGTTTCCGAGATCCTGATTATATACACCGGAGGGGTGGGGGGGGGTGAGAGGGGGGGGAGAGGATGCGGGGGAGGGAGCGCGGGGGTATTAAAGGGGGGATGAAAATTTCATTGATTTTGCCGTAGGATGCACCGTTTTCAAGATATTTGACAAAAACACCGGAGGGGGGGGGGGTGAGTCACGTTAAACTATCGTCCGTAAACCGACTTTACAGACAATCGGCTTTTTCTGTTCTGTGCTCCCAATAGGGAACGTGCACATAGACGGTGCTGCCAACTGGTGCCATAAGGGTGCCATCAATTTGAATGTTTTACCTTGATAAGTTTGTTTTACTGTCCGCATAGTGTCTCTTCTGTCGCATTAGTGCTGCCGCCTTTAGTTACTGCACGTTCCCTATAATACTTTTTCTAACAAAAAAGTAACTTTTTCTCACAAAAAAGTAACTTTTTCTCACAAAAGAAGAAACTTGATGTTTTCTCATAAAAAATAAACTTAAAAAAAAAACGAAAAATCTTGGAAAATAACGTGGTATCGAACCGAGGTCGGCTGGATCCGCGACCACCCGATTTCTAATGTGCCATTATGATCTGCTCGAAGTGGGCGAAATTTAGCTTTATATTCTAATGCAAACAAAAATAGCCGGAAAACACGAGTAAAAGCGATTTTCTGAAAATGAAACATAGCTAGATCAGTTTTTCATCCCCGAAAACCCCCACATACCAAATTTCATCGAAATCGTTGGAGCCGTTTCCGAGATCCTGATTATATATATACAAGAATTGCTCGTTTAAAGGTATTAGATAGATTAGATGTGTAACCTATTCCGGCGCGGCTCTGTGTTGGCTTTAGTGATCATGGTGTTTTTTGTAGCCATGAAAAAAAAATCGCGAGAATATTTCTAATCACCCCGCGATTTCTATTCACCCCGTTTTACAGTACTCAGTTGGTCCTAAAATTGAGCCTTGCGCTGTGCCGCGTACGGTTGGTATTAGGTTGCTAAATTCGCCAGCTCTACATTAACAGTGTTAAATCTTTTCGTGTGATAGTCTTTGAACCATTCCAGCGTCGGACCCTGTATACAATTTTGCTGCATTTTTTTATATAATACATCATATTTTAAGGTGTCAAATGCTTTGCTGAAGTCTATCATAATTATAAGTACATGCTTTTTATTATTTAAATGGTTATTTACTTCGTCTGCAAATAATGATAGCAGTTGTGACGTGCTTTTATTCCTCTGAAAACCAAATTGTTTGTTATGAATTATACCATTTGTTGATAAAAACTCGTTAATTTGTTGCCCAATATATTTTTCAATTATTTTATCAATGCATGATAATATTGTGATTGGCCTGTATTTGTTCGTGTCCACATAGCTACCCTTCTTATGAATTGGCCTAACTACACCAATTTTTAAATTATCTGGATATAATCTACGTTCAATACATGTATTTATTAAATGGGTTAGCACTGGAGCAATTTCAGAAGAAATATATTTAATGTCTCTGGCGCGTATTTTATCAAATCCAGGGTTTTTTTGTCATTAATGTTGTTGAGTATTTTTAACAGAACTTGTTCGTTTAACTTCTTTAATCTAAATGATACATTTGGTATATTTATAAACGTATTTTCATCAAGCAAAGGCACGCCACAGTCATTAAATACATTACTCACATTTGATTCAAAATCTCTAGCGAACAGATTTGATATTAATTTAGGCTTCATTCTAAAGTATTTCATAAGCAAATCATCTACTGCATGCACGATCTTACCCGTTAATTTATTTATAATATCCCACATTTTTTTGGGATTTCTGTAGTTTACAACAATATCTTTTTTAATTGAATTATTTTTAGCCCTAGTTATTAATTTATTAGCCCTATTTCTATATTTTTTATAAATTAATTCATTATGTCTATTATTAGTGTCCCTCATAGTGTCTAATTTTAGTAATTCGCCCTTTTTTTTGACATATTAACTAGCTTCTCAGTTATGCACTTACAATTATTAATGTTTTTATAAGGAATTATATTTTTTTATATTTACTTTTTTTATATATTTCCTCGAATGTATTATTTATAAAACTTAAAATATCATTAGGTTCATCCATACAATAAACGGGGCTCCAATTCACTTTAGTAAGTTCCTGTCTTATAATGTTGTCATCTATCTTGGTTATAGGCACACACTTACAATGTATAATGGGGTCGTGGCTGATAAGAGCTAAACCAGTTATGTAATGGTCGGCGAGCGCATTTCTCACAACAGCTGAGCGCACGGAGTGATTCACACTCCTACCACCCAGTCCGCCGTTCAGATCGCGGATGAATATAATGATCAATACATGACCTTGAGGTGCTTTTTTGGGTTGTCTCTACTCTAGTGTATTGTGATATACAACAATCAAAACCCATTTCATTTAAAGAATTAAGATAGGAACTTACCAAAGGGGTCGCGTCTTTAATATCTAAGTTGCAGTCACCAACAACCAGACAGTTATTTTTACAAGAATTTTTTTTCAAGATTTTTTCTAATTCACTTATGAAATCGCGTTTATTCAGATTCGGGAGTCGATAGATAGTACACAGGTCTGATTTATACCCGGATTCTAATATCACTTCACCAAATAGCACTCAAAATTTCGCGTGGACAATGCCCCCTTAATAACTGCCTGCCTTAGTAACTGTATCCACGCAGCCAGGCGATGAAAGGTGAACGTCTCAATTGTGATTAAATATAAATCCGGACCAAACAAACATGTCAAAGACACTATATTATCTACCAGTGATCATAAGTCCTCACCATCAGTGACCTACTGGCGGTTCCTAAGGCGCGCACGGTGTCGTACAAGAGTTCACCTCTTGTTCGCGCTTTACACAACCTTAATGAGCTTCTTGCATTAACACCTGTCTGTGACATTTTTGCGAGTGACTGGAGCATTATATGTGATGAGTGTATAAAATTCTGTGAGGTGAAAGATGACCGTCCGTCTTCAGTAAACTATTTGTGAATTTTTAATATCATTTCTAATCTTATTGTTGTTGTTGTATCTTGCTGTTGTTATCTCATATTATGCTTATTACCTACTATTGTTTGAATTTCACAGTGCCATGGTTTGACTGTCATGCTGTGTTATTATTTCATTAAATAAATAAATAAGTCAGACGCATGCATGTCTGTTTTAAGTAATATCCTATTAGTTTGATGAGATAAAAATAATTGGCATCAAATTGTGACCTTGAGCTTTGACAGTAGACGGCCGAAAAAGATAAAGATAAAGGTCAGGTCCTGTTCTTTATAAAGGTCAGGAACTTGTAATTGAGCACACAATTCGCAGAAGCATACAATTTGGCCCAAAAGAACGCATGAAAAACTATTCTGAAGAAATTATTGACTGAGAACATACTTCATCTTTTGCCTTTTGAATTAAAACGAAACTACGTAGAATTGTGAGTGCTTGTTCGCTCCTAACTAGTACAATCGTGCAAATGTACTACTTCGGTCTTAGTTCTACTAGTACGTAATAAATAATATAATCTATGCATGCTTTGCTTATGTTCCAATATCCGGTCCGTTTCTTTGTGCTATCTCACTTTCACTCAAACTACTAGTTGAGAAGGCTAGTCTACTGCTAGGAATTGTTCACTAATTGCAAGTCCACACCGTTCAGTTCGGTTGGCGCTAGGCTGGTCGGTCAGTCGGAGTTATTCGGAGTACTTCGGAGCGATTTAGTTCGATTGCCCGCTCTCGAGATGTTCTACTAGTGACATGTACTAAGAGCAGAAAGGAGATGGGAATAGTTTATTCTACTACAATAACAGGAACTAGTTGTTTTTAGTACTTGGTACGGATACTACACATGTCAACTACGTTTGTAATTCCTGTTTTTGCTGTTTCCTACGGCAGTGTTCAGGCATGACTTTCTGCTATGTTTCTTGCCACATAGTTTTTAGCAAAAATGGTTATTTTCTATAAAAACTGGGAACTTTTAATGGTGGGCATTGACGATCAGTTTTTCGCGTCAGTTAAACTGACGTCAATCCAAAATTTGATTGTCAGTGTCGAATCATCAAAACTCTGGAGTGATGATTCGACACTGACGATCAAATTTTGGATTGACGTCAGTTTAACTGACGCGAAAAACTGATCGTCAATGCCCACCATTAAAGAGCTCTTTGTGGTGATTCAAACATTTGGATCTTGGTCTTGAATTAATAACAGACTACCTAATATTTAACAGTTGATGCACATAATTAATGTAGTTTCTATTTGTAGCTTCCGAGTGGTAGATGGAGTTCAAAATGACTGGCGACAGGCGGCAAGACTGACAGTCTGTGCTTTATGGGATGCTCATGGGTGGCTGTGGCATGGTAACTAATAACACTACTCTGCATATGAAACTAGGTGTCGCTAGCGGCGATTTTATCTATTCCATAATCCCGCACCAAATCTTATTACTTAACTTTGTTTTTTTAACCCCGACACAAAAAGATAGGGATAGATAAAAAACGAAGTTGAAAAATAAAAATACAAAAGATACTTCATATCAAACTTGTTAAAGTTTGGCTAAGTAGCGACATCTCTTGTCCGGGTGAGCGGGTAGTTCCGAAGAAGTGTTGAAATCTCTCGATGAGGGTATAACATAGATGGCACTGTATCACTGCAAGTGTTGATCTAACAGATTGAGATATGGATGTATAGGAAAAATTCGCGTCTAAACTCCTGACCAGTGGCGGTGTAGGGGAATGGCACGTGGCAAGGAATGCTAAGGACCTGGGTTCGATTCCCAGTGCTGGTCTTTTTTCTGGGTTTTTTTCTGTGCATCCATATTTCAGTTTGTATTTAGTATGAAATAAAAAGATAGGGGTTCTATAAGTTTGACTGCTATGTGTGTGTGTGTGTGTGTGTGTGTGTGTGTGTGTGTGTGTGTGTGTATGTGTGTGTGTGTGTGTGTGTGTGTGTGTGTGTATGTGTGTGTGTGTTTGTGTGTGTTTGTGCGCGTGTGTTTGTTTGTCTGTCTGTATTTCTGTGTGTCTGTCTGTAGAATCATAGCTCTTAAACGGGTGAACCAATTGGGATGCGTTTTTAATCCTTACAAAAGTATCTTATTTTATTCCCTTATTTAAGGACTCTCTCCTTGTTGTCTCTTCGCTGTTTACGCTGTTTGTTGTTGTTGTTTTAACGGCTTCATCAATTTTGAATTTTGATAAAAAAAAATATGCAGCTTTTTACATTGAAGAGACAAACGCTTTTGTTGAATTTTTGATCTTTTTAACTGTAATAAATCATTTGCCAGAATGCTGAAGTCTTATCAGTAGTAAATTTACAAATTGTATTGACAAACTAATTTCTCTCCCTAGGGTATGAAATCCAAGGCATGGAGAATATCCCTCAGGGGCCGTTCCTCGTGATCTACTACCACGGCGCGTTACCAATTGACATGTACTATTTCATCGCGCGGATGCAGCTGTTCAAACGGTTGCAAATAAACACAGTTGCTGACCGGTTCATGTTCAAGATTCCAGGTCAGTTATATGTATAAATAATAAATAAATAAATATCATGGGCCAATTAACACCAATTGAACGAGTCCCAAAGTATGCAAAGCTTGTGTTATGGGTACTAGGCAACGGATAAACGTAGGTACTTATATAGATAAATATACAGTAAACACCCAAGACTCGAGGACAAACATTTGTATTATTCATACAAATATTTAAAAAATATATATATATATTTAAATATTAGGGGACAATCTTATACAAATCGACCTAGTCCCAAACTAAGCAAAGCTTGTACTATGGGTACCAGACAACGATAAACATACTTATATAGATAAATAAATCGGTGCCTCTTTTCTCCCATAAAATTTTAAGTCATAATGTATCATTGGTCATAAAATCAACGTTAGTCATACAGTGATTTGTTCCTGAAACGGTATTTTTTTCAGGACTTTTTTAAATGCCATCTTATAGAATGCAGTAGGTTAGGTTAGGTTTGTTTTATAACAATTCCGAAAAATAAATTGTTTCAGAAATAAATCACTGTATGACTAACGTTGATTATGACTAATGGTACATTATGACTTAAAATTTTATGGGAGTCATTATAGACCCTAAATAAATACTTAAATACATAGAAAACATCCATAACTCAGGAACTAATATTCGTGCTCATCACACAAATAAATGCCCTTACCGGGATTCGAACCCAGGACCTCTTGCTTCGTAAGCAGGGTCACTACCAACTAGGCTAAAGCGGTCGTTAATATCTGCCCCGACGCGGGAATCTATCTATCTATCTCATGCTTCTAGGCCATTTGGTCGTCAGAGTTACATTTTGAAGGCACCAAATAATATCCGTAAGAGTCACAAGCCAACTTCATTCATTCATCAAATTTCATTTTATCACTTTTCGGAACCTTTGTAACCACGAACAATGTAAATTCCTTAACCTTGAGAGACGACTTAATCTTTTTAACCACAAATTCCATGTTCCGCCGAGCCAAAATCGGCATGGATAGCCTAATTTAATATTTATTTATTTTATTGATAATGGGAAACAAACAGCGAAAAATAACATTTGTGATTATTTGAAATTTAGATAATACAAAAGCCAAAGAAGTTTCCACTAGTGAATTATAACATTATGGTTGCTCAGAAAGACTTATTTTTACAAATGACTAATTAATAATAATAATAATAATAATAATAAATCTTTATTAAATTTTACATTTAGGTACAATTAGATAACTTATACACTAAAATATTTTAAATTAGAACAAAAACAGAAAATTCCTGTGTTTCAGGTGTAAAAGAGCTAACAAAACTAAACTTAAATATTAAATTACATGCAAAAGAAACAAAATCATTTAGGACAATTTAAATTGTTTTAAGTAATTTAAGTAACCAAGTAACTAATAGAATTATCTAACTAACTGAACTATACTATGTTTATTTTAGAACAACTAATAATAGTTCTGTATCTTCATAGGACATGTGTTGAAGTGCTTCTTGAAGAATTTTCTTAGTTTGGATGTAATTAAGCGCATAAAACTCAACTTTGGCGTTTAACCTGTTATAAAGGAATGGTGCCAGGAATGCATGAAATCTGGAGGAGAAAGGGTGTTTCTTATTTAAATTTGGTGGGCAAACTATATCCTTACGTCGCTTGTTAGTAGTTTCAATATTATATGGCAAAGCAGCATGCTGTTTTAGAACCGTGTTGATTATAAATAATTGTCTCACTGTTAGTACCTTGCAGGATTTATACAGAAGGTCCGTTGGATACAGAAAAGAGCGAAAAGTAGAGACCTTTAGGATTGCTCGCTGTGCCCTTTCAATGGTTAATAATGCAGATTTGTATGTGCCACCCCATGACGTAATGCAGTATGTTAATATAGACTGACACAAACCAAAGTAAACTAGACGCATCGTTGTAGAGTCTGCAAATTCACGTAACTTTTTAAAAACATATATTAGCTTCCGGACTCTACCACTTAAGGCGGCAATGTGTTGTTTAAATGAGAGTGTGTCATCTATTATAACACCCAGATATTTAATATTTTTTGCCTTTGTAATCATAGGACATACGCATGAGTCTGAAGTGCAGTTACAATTATGTGCAATTATTGTTTGGTTAGTTGTGGCATAATTCGATTTACGCATTGTGAATTGTACATAGTTAGTTTTTGCTGCATTTAGTGACAATATGTGTTCCCGGAGCCAGTTATTAACCACATCAAAGCCTTTTTGTGCGAGCTCGTAGACCTCTTTTTCTGTGCTGGCAGAAAACAAGAGAACAGTATCATCAGCATATGAAATAATTTTACCACCATCCAATTTTAGGTCACATAGGTCATTAATATAGATTAAGAAAAGCGTTGGACCTAGAATACTTCCTTGTGGGACTCCAAAAGGTTTATTTTCAAGGTCACAACTGAGAGTATGGCCTATTTTGACACATTTGGTGCGCTCACTTAGATAACTTTTAAATAATTTGAGCTGGGTTCCTCTTATACCCAAAGATTCTATCTTTCGCAATAAAATAGGAATAGAGACCGTATCGAAAGCTTTTGCGAGGTCCAAAAATATTCCTACTGTTCTATTACCATTGTCTAGTTCCCGCACTACATAGTCCGTTAGTTCATGAACAGCATCAGCAGTTGATAGTTTCGATCTAAAGCCATATTGTGCATTTGATAGTACAGAGACTTTCTCCAAGAATTTAATAAGCCGATTATTTATGATTTTTTCTAACAATTTAGATATTGCCGGAAGTATTGAAATTGGCCTATAATTCTCTACTTGGACTTTACTGCCAGTTTTGTATATGGGTATAACAACAGCTTTTTTTAAACACTTAGGGAAGCAGCCTTGAGAGAGGCATTGATTAAAAAGTTTGGTTAGTACCGGGACAAAAATGTGATTAAATCGTTTTAATATTTTGTTAGGTATATTATCCCACCCTACTGCTGAGTCGTCTTTTAGGTTCCTAATTAATCTTTGGACCTCAGCTTCGTCCGTATCTAACAACACAAATGAATTTAGCGGATTCGTATAGCCTGTAGTTGATTGATTATTTTGAAATTTTTGAGCTAGATTTATTCCTACGTTAACAAAATATTCATTTACTCTATTTGCAGATGTCAGCTGTGATGAATGCAGTTGTAATAACCTTGAAGATGATTCCTGCTGTTTTTTTATATGTGTGACATTTTTTACAATCTGCCAGACCTTTTTGTGGTTTTTTCCAGCCTTTTCTAATTGGTTTTGGTCGTAAATACTTTTAATTTTCTTTAAAAGATTGTTACAAAAGTTCCTGTATCTTTTGTATGACAACTGTAAAGCCATATTACTAGGATTCGATTTTGCCTTTTTATGTAGTTTATCTCTATGCCTCATACATCGAATAAGCCCCGGGGTTATCCAGGGCTTAATATTGTATGTTTTATTGGTCAATCGCACATATTTGGTGTTTTTTGTAATTGATTGCTGAATATACTGTATTAGGTTCGACATACAGGCATCCGCGTCATCAGAATGATAAACTGGGTCAAAGTGAAGTCTACATAAATCGTCTTCAAGGTTATCAAAATTTATCTTAGTCACTATTTTTGTGCAAGTTGTGTTAGGTAATTTGCAATTTAAGGTTAGTAGGGCAGCACTATGATCGGTTATCGTCGAGTTAGTAACTAATGTTATTGATGGGAAATCGGTTTTAAGCATGATATGATCTAGGCAGGAGCCGCTTTGATGTGTGGGAAGCGTGTGCGCAGGGAGTAAGCCATGAAAGGAGCAAACGTTTAGGTAACTTTGGACAGCGGAGTCACAGTTGTCTTGAATAATATTAAGGTTTATGTCGCCTATTGCTATTACATTCCTAATTTTAGACATATCTTGTAATGTTGTATTAAGAGACTCAATAAAACTGCTACTATCCCTAAAAGATGGCGGTCGATACAATGCTAATATTGCAAAATCAGCTCCAATTTTAATTAAGAGCCGATTACAATCCAAAATAATAGGTTCCTCTACGGTAATATTTAGATTATTCCTAGCATAAATAACTACTCCGTCATTTTGGTTGTAATTTACTGTAGTGTTGTATACACTATAGCCGGGTAACTGCGGTATGTGACTATGTTTACCTAACCAGCACTCTGTTAAAACAATAATGTCACAGTTGAAATTTAACCTTTGTTGAAAAATTGTGAAATTGTCAAAATTTTTATATACACTTCGTATGTTTTGTGTGATTATTGTAAGAGGATCATTGAAAGAAGATAGAAATTGTTTGCACTCTTCAACTTCACATGTCGCTGAATCCGATACAGTAAAATTATCTAAATCAGAAATTAAACTATCTGTCATTGTTAAGTAATTAAACTTATAAAACTAATAAAGAGCCGAAAAAAATAAAAGGGGCGCGGCGCTCTTAGACGCCTTCATAATCAATTGTATTGATGTATCTTTTCTCGGCGATTTTTTTGGCGGGGCACTCAGGGTCACCTGTTTTGTGATTATATAAATAATAATAAATATAAGCTATACGATAATTATTGATATATTTACATATGAAAGATATAGAAACAAACTATAGCCATTTATTAATTATACAAACAAGTAAGTACTTAACTGTCATGTGACCACGGCGACGGCTCGTTACAAAGTGCTTTCTACCTGGCCTAAGAAGGCCTTTTATAGGTTTGCCTTGCCGTCTGGGTGAGTCGCAAACAACTGACGTCACCAGTGTAAGACAATCGGTAAGTATCTTAATTATTATTTTGCTTGTCTTTAGAGCCAAGCATTACCTTAAATTATCAATTCCATAATTATATCTCATTTATTTACTTATTTTACCAATATATTTTATCACCATACATATCTAATAATATTATAATAGTTTCTATTACTTAGTATATCTAACACGGCCATACTGACATGTACTACGTTCTCGGAGTACATAGGTAAAAATCATCGAGTTAGATATAAATGTATATATTTTTTTCATCTATAAACGTATTATTATTATAGGTAAACTTTGTGATGGAAGGGTTAAATAGTCGTAAGTGGGCACAGTCACGTCAGATTCAGTCAGTCACAGATTTCTCACTGGCACCGGCTTAGCACAGCCACAGGATGACCACAGGCCCCAGCTAAGCACAGCCACAGAATTATCACAGGCCCCAGCTTAGCACAGCCACGGGTTTACCACAGGCACCGGCATAGTACAGCCACAGGATGACCACAGGCCCCAGCTAAGCACAGCCACAGAATTATCACAGGCCCCAGCTTAGCACAGCCACGGGTTTACCACAGGCACAGCCAGTACAGCCAGTTTAACAGAGTTATTGTAATATGTCGTAATTATGGGTATGATGTTTAAATCTGCAGGTCACACATGACAATCGGATAAATAATTGCTCTATAATACGAGAACTCTCAATAATTTCTACCCTTACCGCACCCGGCTATTCGCCCGCTGCCAGTGAACCGTGTTCACCCGCCGTCAGCGAATGCCTAACACCAGTAAAGGTGTTTTCAATCATAATTATTCTAATAATCCCTCACTGTGGGCGGCCAATCACCCGCTCGGCTGTCAGTGAAGCATAAATCAACTCGCCGTCAGTGATTGCCGGCCACCAGTTAAGGAATTGAAACTGATAGTTATAACAATAATTACATAATTATCATGAGTGACCTCACACTCAAAACGACCCATCTAATGTTCAAACTGTCGTTGTAATAGCAAAAGTCATTCGTCATCACAACTATGATTCATTTGTAATCATAGTTACTTTCTCATGTTTATGCTATCCCAAATTATAATTCATCGTCACAGCCATATCAGTGTCATATCATCATCTCATATGATTACTCAAAATCATAATCACAGGATTGTAAATTCTGTAATGATCACCCTATGTAGTAAATATGACCAATCACAAAAACAATACTTTATGATAAATCACAGACTAAACTCATGTGATCTATTACTTTCAAAATAACAAATTTTACAATATAGCATCATATCTATATGCATTAACATACAAATATCAGAAAACACATTTTTTTCTCATGTTTCGTGTAATTATTAATTTTACAATGGCATGACATCCTTTATCAGCACTATTTTATTTATTTTCCCAAACATTTAATTATTTGTTTTTATTTTTCATTTTTATCTTATGTTAATATATATCTCATGTGATGAAGTCTAAGATTTAATAAAAAAATTAAAACTACCTTGTCTGAAATTTTACAAACAAATAGCTCGGCCAAACTGACACATCCATAAATAATAAAAAAAATATTTAAAAACAACACAAATACACTGTTAACATCGAGATAAAACCTGTCACTGAATTATTTTTGGTGTTCAATAAAGAACATTTGTATTGTATTGTAAGAAGTGTAAAAACGTGAGTTTTCCATCTATTTATTTATTTTTATAATCAACGTCATTTTGTGTCAAAATAAGCAAACCGTTTAAATCATTTACATTAAGTGTTGTATGTTACGATTGTTCATAATTTTTAAAGATAACTTAAGTATTTATTATATCACTAATAATTATTAATTTAATAATTTTAATAACATTTTGACATCGATAAAATTTTTATTTAGTTGAAATTTGTAGTATTTTTTGTTACTTAATTTAATGTAATGTAATTCAATTTAATGTAATGTAATTTAATTTCATTAAGTGTAATTTAATTTTACTGTATAACTAAATATAATGAATTATTTTAATAACCAGGTGAGATTCACCCAAGCAGAATAATACAATACTATCTACCCGTGTAGTCCACAGGAACGAAATTCCGCCATCGCTATCCTACCCTACGGAAACATTTATTATTTTGTGAGAGTAAAAAAAAAAACTGGACAGAGCCATTTTTTTTTAAACTAAGCTTCTACCTGATTTGCATAATGCCTAATTCACTAAATTGACTAAACAAATTTTCATGGTCTCGTAATAAGTAAATATCGATTGGTCTCATTCCTAAAATAAATAAATAAATAAATGTCATGTCCGATAATGTCCAAATATCGAAATGTACATTTCTTTATATGTAATACCGAATCACAGATATGATAATCCTTCAAAATAACTTGAACTGAAAACTCCAGAATGGCAAAATATCAGTTTTAAAATGCTCAAGTATTTTTTTTCAAGCTTACGGTTTGCGGCAATTATTATATTTGCCTGACATATATCGTACCGTATCATACATATCGTATCGTACCGTATTGTGCTTGTCGTACTTAATCTTTTTTTTTTTTATATATATAAGTATTTCAATGTAAGTGACCAGGACTAAAGAAAGTAGTGAAGCTAATTGTACCTACGTGAAGGTTAACTAGCTTTTTAACAGACTTCATTGAAATTTAAGTATCCTGTCAACTGGTTGTTTTGAATATACTATGTTCTGGAATAAGGGTGTTGTGAAGTCTGTTATAAGACTCAATACATTTTAAACTTCACCCCTATTAAGAACATGGTGTAATGGAAAAAAAAATTCAACCATTCTGGGAATTTAGGCACTTTGACACTAAGTCCTTTTAAGATCTAGAAGTATTGGCAAAAGGGCAAAAAATTCCGGCATAATGTGCCCTAGTCTTATAAATAGGTAAATGAACAAACCTGTTGACGGCCAAGTAGAACACGAAACCACAGGTTGTTAGTATTTAACGGTTATCTTTAACTAATCATCTAATAGAAATTACGACACGTACGTACACTATTTTTTTTTTTAAGCTGCTAATTACATTTAGCAACCTTTCGAAAACAATGTTGTTTCGTTGAGACACTAATAACTGTTACCACCTACCCTAATTTTTCTGAAGGTAGATGAACAAAGAATACGAAAACTGTCGTACACAGACAAATAATAAAATCTAATAAATAAAAATAAATTTGACGTTATGGTTATCAAATTTAAAATTATTACAGCTCTTTTTTTCTAGTGAAAAAGGTAAAGGAAACATATCTGTTCTGTTGTGGTACTGGTAAATTGAGATATGTTTTTTTTTAAATTGGTTGTATTTTTTAAATGTGGAGAAATAAATTATAATAAGTATTTTTCCGTGTTCAGGAAGCGAAACTCTTTCGATTCCTGTAGTAATTTTCAGGTGTCAAAAAAAAAAATGAGATCTCGTTAATTGTTCTTATGGAAGTTATGGATTTACGTACAGTTTTTCCTGCCAAGGGAGTTCCAAATTTACTTTTAAAATTTGCAAACAATATTAGTGGGTATGTCATTTCAGACTAGGGAGGTTCCAATTCAGCCAACGTTTTATTTATATCTTTTAAACTTAGCTATAACATCATGAAACTTTGTTATTTTTATATTTATATTAAATAATTTTACAATAATTTTAGTATGTATTTTTTATCATGTTAGCAGGATCTGGCCATAAGACATAAGACCATTCGAATTCTAAGCTAAACACTGTTTACATTATCTATGGTAAATGACTTGAAAAAGTGACAATCTTTATTGGAACTATTGGAAGGTAGCCGTAATTTTATTAAATTTAAGTGCTTAGAGACTTAATTTCATTTTTAGTTTTTTTTTTCCTCGCAATGTGATGAAAATCATTGTGGGTACTATACTCGCAAATTTTTCTTTTGAGAAGCAAGTATATTACTTAATTCAAATCATAATTTCCTGGCTAACTACTTCAAAGTAAAAAAAACAACTTTAGCGCTGTAATATTTGCAACGAAGAAATAAATTGGTGAGTCTGTTGAAATTACTGTTAAAGGATGCCATTTAATTTTGAACATTTATACATGACAAATCCTACAATTCTAAAAATAATTTATAAGTCTAGTAGGGTACAATACCGATAGCAATGTTTTTAAAATTAACGTTTCGATTAGTTAAGCCGAAAGCTTTCCAGTATACATTTTTAAGGTTCTATTAGTTACTTAGCAAAAGTCACAATATTATAATAATGTCAATTGGGTAAATAAGATATGATTTTCGTAGACTATAATTATTGAGTAAATAGGAATTGAACAATCATAAGATAATACCAATGGATCACCCGTATTTAACTGAATTGTGATTCTACCCTATTTTTTTGTTCACTTTAATTTGAAAATGACTTTCAGGCTTTTGCAATCGAAACAATAATTTTGTGGAAAATAAAGATATCGCAAAGTAAGTGACAATGGGTCTCTTAAATCATACTGGCCTTTGTGAAGTAGGTGGTTACTCTTTTATAGTGGCAGCTCTTCTTCATTCTTCATAAAAGCTTGTAAATACTGGAGCACCACATCACGAAGCTGTCAACGTTGGTAGGACGTCAGCGCGATCGCGATGTCAACAGGACGCTGCATTATACGCCACACCAGTGTGCCGTTGATCATAATTCCGTTAAAGTGATGTGACAATGCCGTCCATGAAAAAAAAAGGTATTCATTAATAACTGAGCTAGGTACTATCCCACTTCTGATGTTAGATTTAGGTCTATTCATATTAGATATTCTATATACCTATCGATATTCTTTTACTTAGAAATATATATAGAAAGTGACAGTTAATTTCTCTTGATTAGCTGCTTTATAGTCACATGTTAGAACATGACATATAGATATTAAACAAGGAAATAACTTATTCTGATGTTTATTGGGGCCAAGAGTTAACGGAGTATAAAATAATCAGTCTATGATGGGTTAAGATATATATATTTGGTAAGTAAAACAAACAGATCAAACCATATTTCGAGAAATCGCTTATAATGAAACAAATCTTATTTTCCAATGAAATAATAGCTTTTAATGATAACGAATAACAACACAAGATTCTCGATATATATAAATATTATTCAGTTACCAACATAATTCAAGAATTCATTAATTTATAGCTATACACGTTAATATAAAATATAAGCAATACGATAATTATTGATATATTTACATATGAAAGATATAGAAACAAACTATAGCCATTTATTAATTATACAAACAAGTAAGTACTTAACTGTCATGTGACCACGGCGACGGCTCGTTACAAAGTGCTTTCTACCTGGCCTAAGAAGGCCTTTTATAGGTTTGCCTTGCCGTCTGGGTGAGTCGCAAACAACTGACGTCACCAGTGTAAGACAATCGGAAAGTATCTTAATTATTATTTTGCTTGTCTTTAGAGCCAAGCATTACCTTAAATTATCAATTCCATAATTATATCTCATTTATTTACTTATTTTACCAATATATTTTATCACCATACATATCTAATAATATTATAATAGTTTCTATTACTTAGTATATCTAACACACGCTTGCTTGCACGCTTACTTGCACGCTTTCTTGCACGCTTGCTTGCTTGCGTGCATGCTTGCTTGCTTGATATCTTAGTTCTTTGGAATACTCATGGTACACGCGAGCGAAGCCGCGGGCAAAAGCTAGTATTTTATATGTACATTATATTTGTCGAGTAAAATGACTGTGACTTACGGGAAGACAGGCAGATATGCGTTTCGTTTGAGCTATTTTGGCTACGAAATCCTAAAAAAGGGATGACAAATAGTGGGACTGTGAAATAACCTCGATAGTCCCCATGAATATCAGCCGTGTCATATATTAGACAACCAACGCTTTTGAGTCCTAATAGATGACAGTCTTATTTATCAAAGTAACAATGAACGAAGTCTACATTTTATAACATAAATCATTACCCGTACATTCTGGCATCAATAATAATTAATTACAAATTTAGTTCACAACTAACCGTTGAAGTATCTTAAATAACTCACCAAACACGCCCACGCTCTACTCGAGCTTAAGCATATACTAAGAAAATGTAAAGATTTGATTGTTCATGACAACGTCATAACTAATATTATTTATAAATTGAAAACCCTCTATTTTAAAATTGGCCTATGAAATGCTAAATACAAATATTTCTCATCGCTAAAATGAGGTAGTGATAAAATTAATGTTAATCTTATCTTATATATCGTAATTGAAAATATAGGCGACGAGGACTAGTACAGCGACGAGCACTGGGACATTTACCTTAATATGGTAGAAAAGATATTTCGCTTAACCGATTTAGATGAAATTTGGTATACAGATAATTTGAGTCCGTGGAAAGGACATAAGATGGTTTTTATTAGGGTTCCGTAAAAAGGGTAAAACGGGACCCTATTACTGAGGCTCCGCTGTCCGTCCGTCTGTCCGTCTGTCACCAGGCTGTATCTCACGAACCGTGATAGCTAGACAGTTGAAATTTTCACAGATTATGTATCTTGGTTGCCGCTATAGCAAAAAATACTAAAAAATCATCATCATCATCATTTCAGCCGAAAGACGTCCACTGCTGAACATAGGCCTCCCCCAAGGCTCGCCAAACAGATCGGCCCTGCGCCATCCGCATCCAATGCGTTCCCGCTACCTTCACCAGGTCGTCGCTCCATCTTGTTGGAGGCCTACCTACACTGCGTCTTCCGGTCCGCGGACGCCACTCGAGAACCTTTCGGCCCCATCGGCTGTCAGTTCTACGGGCGATGTGCCCTGCCCACTGCCACTTAAGTCTAGCGATTCTTCGAGCTATGTCCGTGACTTTAGTTCTTGCGCGGATTTCATCATTTCTAATGCGATCCCGCAGAGAAACTCCAAGCATAGCCCTCTCCATCGCCCTCTGAGTGACCTTGAGCTTCCTTATAAGACCCATCGTTAGCGGCCACGTCTCAGTGCCATAAGTCATCATTGGCAACACACACTGCTGGTCAAAGACTTTTGACTTGAGACACTGCGGTATATCGGATGGCAAGATATTGCTGAGCTTCCCGAACGCTGCCCAGCCGAGTCTAATTCGTCGATTGACCTCTTTCTCGAAGTTGCACCTACCCAATTGGATTGTATGTCCCAAATAGATATAGTCGTCAACAACTTCGAGCAAAGTATCTCCGATTTCGACGGAAGTTGGTACATAGCTCCGGAACTCACTTCACGGTTGTTATGGGGGACTTCAACGCAAAACTGGGCAAACGGGATGGTGAAGAGCTGCGAATGGGGCAATTTGGAGTAGGGCCACACGGCGGACACGACGTACAAAATACGCGTTCTTGAATCTACATAAGCACGACGACGTCTGTACACGCGTACGCCTACATACATCGCGCGCGCACTCTTCTGGATTCCGGCGGTGTCCGGCAATCTGCGCCTTGAGGGGTGGGGTAACTCGAATCGGTGCGGGGCGGAGCGTGTCCATTCTGTACATTAGTACTATTATATATTCTGTGGTAGGGCATAGGAATCACCGTGGCCACCTACTGGCCGGATTTATGGAGAAGGAGGGACTCTATATGATGAACTCCTTCTTCAAGAAGCGAGAGCACAGGAAATGGACTTGGATGAGCCCTGACGGTGTAACGAGGAATGAGATAGACTTTATTATGTCGACGAGGAAGCAAATATTCAATGATGTCTCCGTGATCAGTGCGGTTAAAACCGGGAGTGATCACCGTATGGTACGAGGCACATTGAATATTCGGTTCAAGCTTGAAAGATCGCGACTGATAAAGTCTACGCTCCGCCCGGCACCAGCCCAGCTACAAAACCTCGAAACGTTCCAGCTTGAACTTCAGAATCGTTTCGAATGCCTAGGAAGCGACATGGATGATTACAATGACGGGTTTGTGGAAGCTGTCCATACGGTTGGGTCAAAGTTCTTTAAGACTCACCGTACAAATAGAACCAAAAAAATCACACCTTCTACTCTAAAGCTCATGGAAGATCGACGTAAGATGATCCTACAGACATCTGGTGACGCTTGCCAATACCGGGGCTTAACAGACAGATCTCAAAGTCTCTGAGGCGCGATATACGCCAGTTTAATACTAATAGTATTGAAGTGGCGATAGAGCGCAACAGAGGCTCTAAAGTTTTTGCCAAGAATCTGTCTGTTGGGCAAAGCCAATTAGCTAAGTAAAGTTTTTTGAAGAGGTGCTAATTATATTTTTTTTTGACAGAGGTCGACTTCAACACCAAGAAACTGAAACTGTTTTATTTTTATCTCCTTTTATTTATTGGAAATATTTTTTCAAGTGTTCGAGATGACATTTGTAAGATTTTACGGCTGACAAGCGGTTCGTGCTCAGTACTAAGAAGAAATAGAAAAAAAAAACGAAGTCAACTGT
Source organism: Archips xylosteana (assembly GCA_947563465.1). Lineage (NCBI taxonomy): Eukaryota > Metazoa > Arthropoda > Insecta > Lepidoptera > Tortricidae > Archips > Archips xylosteana. The sequence continues at coordinate 84,553 of CANOAX010000022.1, forward strand.
CGCTTCTGTCAATGTCAAATGAAATCTAACCGTTTGCGTTTCGTTTGCTTTGCGTTGTCCAAGAAGCAGTTCTAAAATAGTGATCGAAAGTATTCAATCGTGATCCAATTATCGTGCATAGGTCGTGGAGAAATGCGGTAAAATTGAAAGTCCGGATTTTATGCGGAGGTCGATAAAAATAGTCCAAAAATCACACTGAGCACACCAAAATGCAAAGCAAACGAAACGCAAACGATCTGACATTGACAGAAGTGACAGCTCACTTCGGTTTTTTTTCTGTTTCTACTAAGTTCTGAGCACGTACGGCTTGTCAGCCATAAAATCTCACAAATGTCATCTCGAACACTTAAAAAAATATTTCCAGTAAACAATAGGAGATAAAAATAAAACAGCTGCAGTTTCTCGATCTCCAGAACGCCGACTGTCGAAAAAATATATAATTAGCACCTCTTCAAAAAACTTTAATAGCCAATTGGCAAAGTCAATGACGGGTTTGTGGAAGCTGTCCATACGGTTGGGTCAAAGTTCTTTAAGACTCACCGTACAAATAGAACCAAAAAAATCACACCGTCTACTCTAAAGCTCATGGAAGATCGACGTAAGATGATCCTACAGACATCTGGTGACGCTTGCCAATACCGGCGGCTTAACAGACAGATCTCAAAGTCTCTGAGGCGCGATATACGCCAGTTTAATACTAATAGTATTGAAGTGGCGATAGAGCGCAACAGAGGCTCAAAAGTTTTTGCCAAGAATCTGTCTGTTGGGCAAAGCCAATTGGCAAAGTTAAAGACCGATGAAGGTAGGATCGTGACCTCTAAGCCGGAGCTATTGTTAGAAGTTGAGAAGTTCTATGGACAGCTGTACACATCAACGAAGAAACCCGTCATGGATCTAGCTGAAGACCCGAGAGCTAGATTAACCCGGCACTATACCGAAGACATCCCGGACGTCAGCCTGTACGAGATTTGTACGGCTCTCAAACAACTAAAGAATGGCAAGGCCCCTGGTGATGACGGAATAACAGCCGAACTTCTGAAGGCGGGTGGAAAACCGATCCTCAAAGCCCTTCAGAAACTATTCGATACCGCCATCCGTGAAGGGAAAACACCAAAAGCATGGAACAGAAGTGTAGTGGTGCTGCGATAATACCTTATTGAAGAATTATAGACCCATTTCACTTCTGAGTCATGTTTACAAGCTGTTTTCGAGAGTCATCACGAATCGTCTCGCGCGCAGGTTAGACGACTTCCAGCCTCCCGAACAAGCCGGATTTCGAAAAGGCTTTAGCACCGTGGACCACATACATGCGTTGCGGCAGGTTATACAGAAAACCGAGGAGTATAACCGCCCCCTTTGCCTGGCATTTGTGGACTACGAGAAGGCCTTCGATTCGATACTAAAAAATAGAAAAAAATAAATATTTAAGGGGGCTCCCATACTAAAAACGTATAACATAGATGCCCTGTATCACTGCAGAAGGTGATTATAATAATAATAATAAATAAATATCACGGGACGACCTAGTCCCAAAGTAAGCTAAGCATAGCTTGTGTTATGGGTACAAGGCAACGGATAAACATACTTATATAGATAGATACATACTTAAATACATATTAAACACCCAAGACCCGAGAACAAATATTCGTATTATTCATACAAATATCTGCCCCGACGCGGGAAGCGAACCCGGGACCTCGAGCTTCGTAGTCAGGTTCTCTACCTACTAGGCCATTTGGTCGTCGATTATCTAACACATAAGGTAATCATGTGCGATGTATGCTTAGATAATCTAAGACGGGATACGTCTTTGACGTAGGTACCTTGCAAATTTTTCTGCCAATTCGCCCGGGGGGCGAGGTACAACGAACAGCACATCTATACGCGTTGCCGCACACTCATGTCAAAAATGTGTGCGTTCCTACAGATGCCTACCAAAACGAAATCGTCACACAAATGTAAACACGACAACTAAGTAATTCTTGAAATAGTGATGTGACATGTGTAAAGACCGAAAAAGAAAGAATGAATGACTGAAATTAAAGTCATATGTCATACTAGCTTTTGCCCGCGGCTTCGCTCGCGTGTACCACGAGTATTCCAAAGATCTAAGATATCAAGCAAGCAAGCATGCACGCAAGCAAGCAAGCGTGCATGAAAGCGTGCAAGTAAGCGTGCAAGCAAGCGTGCAAGCAAGCCCGACTAAACTTCAGGTAGATACGGTCTTTTACAGTATTTCTTTATATACAATGTTTTTCACTAATTCGGAAGCGGGAACTAAAATGACCAGGCTTATTTATAATATAAAACCTATTATTACTTTCCCCTGTCCTGCATTAGGTATAATTCAATGTTTTCTTACCTTCTGCGGAAACTTGAGTAACTGGAAGCGCTGTGTACCTACTTAGCATTGATATTATACATATTATAGTATTTTGTAAAGGTGTTGTGTGACTTAACCGCTAAAGAGTTATACCCTCCATCATCAGCTCATCTGAATAACCAGAAAGAATACAACTAAAGTTCTATATGTGCATATGATATTTAAAGAAACTTCCTAAAACTCCTAACCGTTAAGGAGTTTAACCTTCCATCATCAGCTCACCCGGATAACCTGAAAGAATACAACAATCGGTCTATACGTACCTATAATATTTGAAAAAATATCCTCAACTCCTAACCGTTAAGGAGATTTACCTTCCATCATCAGCTCATCAACATGAGATGATGTCTACCAGACGCAAACACTTAAATAGCTTGAGAAAATATATGAAAAGCGTAATGCGTGCCTACAAAATTTGAGGATTTCGATTTCCTTGAGATCCCGTCATCAGATCCTGATTTGGTGACAATGGGACCATCTCAGGAGTATATTGTATTCTTTCGAATAAAAAAATATTTTTTATAATCGGTCCACAATTGACCGAGAAATCGGTGAACATACCTACATAAAAAAATACATAAAGTGGAATGCATAACCTCCTTTTTTTTAAGTCGGTTAAAGAACCCTTTGCGGCCTACTTACAGCATAAACTTATGAATTTTGAAATTTTAGCTTACATTCAGTAAAACGCAAAATCCCGTTTTTTCCCGTTCCCGTAGGAATTTTGGAAAGTCCTCTCTTAATGCTCCTCTACACTCCCCAAACAACCTACATGCCGAATTTCAGCTTTCTACGACCAGTAAAACGAAAAATCCCGTTTTTTCCCGTTCCCGTAGGAATTTTGGAAAGTCCTCTCTCAATGCTCCTCTACACTCCCCAAGCAACCTAAATGCCGAATTTCAGCTTTCTATGACCAGTAAAACGAAAAATCCCGTTTTTCCCGTTCCCGTAGGAATTTTGGAAAGTCCTCTCTCAATGCTCCTCTACACTCCCCAAACAACCTACATGCCGAATTTCAGCTTTCTACGACCAGTAAAACGAAAAATCCCGTTTTTTCCCGTTCCCGTAAGAATTTTGGAAAGTCCTCTCTCAATGCTCCTCTACACTCCCCAAGCAACCTAAATGCCGAATTTCAGCTTTCTACGACCAGTAAAAGGAAAAATCCCGTTTTTTCCCGTTCCCATGGGAATTTTGAAAAGTCCCCTCCTAATCCTCCTGTACACTCTCCAAGCAACCTAGATGCCGAATTTCAGCTTTCTACGACCAGTAAAACGAAAAATCCTGTTTTTTCCTTATCCCGTGGGAATTTCCAAAAATCCTTAAAACTGTTTTTTACTATTATAATTACCTACTTCTATACCAAATTTCAAGTGTCTAGTAATTATAGTTAATAGGATCCCGTTGAACTGAATATATAAATCCCGTTTTTTCCTTATCCCGTGGGAATTTTGAAAAATCCTGAATTACGTGTTTTAAATAATGTAATACCTACTTGTGTATCAAGTTTGAAGAGTCTAGTTATTATAGTTACTGAGATAGGGTCACTCGGAATCGAATATATAAATCCCGTTTTTTCCCGTCCCCGTGGGAATTCCCAAAAATCCTTCGTTAGTGGATGCCTACATTATATAAGGTATCTGTGTGCAAACAACACCCATGTTGATTTTCAGACTTTGTTACCCCTTTTACCCCTTTTAGGGGTTGAATTCTCAAAAAACCTGAAACACGTGTTTACTCATTTATCATTAGGAGTACTTCTGTGAAGTTTCGAATAAAATAGTCGAACGAATCTTGTTTCCTCATACAGACTTTGGACCCCCGTTTCACCCCCTTAGGGAGTGAATTTTGAAAAATCCTTTCTTAGTGCACCCCTAGACCTTATAAGGAACCTACATGCCAAATTTGGAAACTCTAGGCCCAGTGGTTTGGGCTGTGCGTTGATATGTCAGTCAGTCAGTCAGTCAGTCAGTCAGTCAGTCAGTTTCTTCTTTTATATATATAGATATATTTTGAACGAAAGCTGTCATCATTAAGTAAAATTTTCACGAATTTTAATAGTTTTTCACTGCGGATTCACCTACTCGTAATTTAATGACAGAAAATTGTAGACATCTGATTTTTGAGATCAATACACCTATAAAGCTAAATAAGATCGCTGCAAACCTCCGCTGCTGCCCTCTCGTTCTGAGAGGAGGCCTGTGCTCTACAGTGGGACCTATATACGTCGAGATGATGACTATGAGACTGCTCCGATCTATTGTTTATGACACGAGACATATATATCGTGTTAAATTCGTGGTAGTTTTCGATGAAATGAAAATCGACGTAACGAATTTCAATGTTACCTAATGATAGCTACGCCCTCTTTCCACTTCCTCCAATGACTTTTTCCCTTCTTACTTTCGGGCACTTTCTGGTTGGCAGGTCGCTGACGTCGTTACCGGTAACTGCGCTGCAAGATCACAACCCAAACCGCCTGGACCACTACCTGCGGTTATCTAACAGCTGTGCCAGCACTTCTGGATTCGCTGACCGAGCGAATACGTGTCTGAGCTACAACAACGGGACAAGTGGAGCAACAGACAACGCGACCTTCAGCTTGGAGAACTCGTGATCATCAAGGACGACGGCGCATGAGCTGAGTCACCAGACTATATCCCGGTCCCGGCAAGGGTGATGTTCTATACGTAGCCAATATAAGGACCGCAAGAGATATCCTTAAACGGGATCTCAACCGAATGTGCCTTTTTCTGTGGATAAGGGTCTGTGGCGACCTTATATTATGTAGATTGTATTTAAACATTAATTGTTTATTTTGAACGTAGTGCAATCGTAGTTCGAGCCCTCTGCTGTTATGTTATTATTTATAATATTAAGTAAGCCGTTCGGCGCGATGCGCGCGCGCAGCCATTTCGACCGGTCCTTACGTTCGGCTATCATCGGCGTCTGCCGCGCACTGCGCAGGCGCCGAGCGCGCCTTCGTGTGTTTTCGGTTTGGCCAGGGAGTTGCGTTTTTACCACTGTCGATGCAGGACGCCGCGCTCGCGCGCCTCTCGACCTAACGGTTTACTCGCTACGCTACGATCGCTTTATTTTGGTTTGCTTTAGCGCCGCCTTAGTAGTAATATTAGTTTGAGTGTTTTTAGTTAAGACTTTTGTTGCTTTTGCTAAGCTTTTCTAGTACTGTGCTTATTCTTCATCTGTATCTTCAATTTGTGTTCTTAACGCTTATTTCTTCTGTAAATCTTCCGTCTGATTTCTATTGACAATTATAATTAGTATATGTGGAACGTGTTAGTTTCCTTTCTCTCTGGCTAGCGCGTACCCACATAAGTGGTGACCCCAGTGTTAGTGAACATATTTAACGATCATTTTTAAATCTTTTAAAATGTCGGTGAATGGTGACGGTAGTGACTCGTCAGTGTTTCGCATAAGCGTTAAAGTACCACCGTTTTGGCCAGATAAGCCAACTTTATGGTTCGCGCAGCTTGAAGGACAATTTGCTTTGGCTAACGTAACGGTAGATGCCACCAAATTCTACCATGTAATTTCGGTGTTGGAGCCAAAGTACGCCGCAGAAGTGGAAGATATAATTACAAGGCCACCCGTTTCGGACAAGTACGAGAGATTGAAGACAGAGTTAATTACACGGCTATCGGTTTCTAGGGCAGAGCGTTTGAAGCAGTTGACCTTGAAAGAAGAGCTTGGTGATAGGAAGCCGAGCCAATTTTTGAGGCATATTCGGAGTTTAGCAGGACCGGATTTCCCGGATGAGTTTTTGCGTACGCTGTGGATGAGCCGACTGCCGAGTTTATTGCAAAGTATTATTGCCATGCAAGATAATTTGTCTCTGGATGAGGTAGCACTGATGGCTGATAAGGTTTATGAGGCAATGTCGTGTATGTCTTCGCCCGTCGCAGCCACTGTGTCACCTTCACCCCAAGTAGCAGCCGCATCCAGCTCACAGGTTCCTTCTTCTGCGATGGACGACTTGCATCGTAAAATTGATGCACTAACTAGGAGGCTTGACGCGATGACTACCTCCCGGGGTCGTAAGGCAAAACCCCGGTCGAGGTCCCGCGGCAAGCGTAATCAATCCAGGAGTCGGTCGCGTGCCGGGAAATCCAGCGGTAGCAATAAACGTTACTGCTGGTACCACTTCAAGTTCGCGGATAAGGCAGATAAGTGTATCCCCCCGTGTTCATATTCAAAAAACTAGTAGTAGATCAGTCAGCGGTGTCGGCTAGTGAATGTGCCTCAGTGTCTTCCCGGTTATTTGTTACGGACGTTAAGACTAAGGTGCAGTATTTAGTAGACACTGGGTCAGATTTGTGTGTTTACCCAGTGAGTTTTTTGCGTGCACAACGTCGTCATAAAACGAATTATGAACTTTATGCCGCAAATAATACTACTATTAGTACTTTTGGCTGGCTGAGCTTATCGCTAGATTTAAATTCGCGCCGTGCTTTTACATGGCGTTTTATAGTTGCGGATGTTAGCAAACCTATTATCGGAGTAGATTTTCTCTCTTTTTATAAATTGCTTGTCGATGTTCGTAATGCTCGCCTAATCGACAATACCACTTCGCTAACATCTGCTGCTGTAGTTGCTTCTGCTTGTGTTTGTCCGCAGATAAAAGTAATTTCAGGTGACTCACATTGTCATAAATTACTTGAGGAATTTCCGGATATAATGCGCCCGGTTGGAAATCCCTTAGAGCGTAGATGTAAGCACCAAACGCAGCATTATATCCGGACTACTCAAGGGCCACCTGTGTATTCCCGGCCAAGGCGTTTAGCACCCGATCGTCTAAAGATAGCGAGACGGGAATTTGAGGAAATGGTGCGTACAGGTATTGCGCGGAGATCGGAGAGTCCGTGGTCGTCTCCTCTTCACCTGGTACCAAAAAAGGATAAAGGCTGGCGTCCTTGTGGCGATTATCGCTCACTTAACGCCCGTACCATTCCGGATAGGTACCCGGTGCGACATATTGCGGATTTTTCCCATAACCTTTTTGCCTGTAAAGTTTTCAGCAAATTGGACTTGGTGCGCGCTTATAATCAAATTCCCGTTGCGCCTGAGGATGTTCCGAAAACAGCAATCACGACACCCTTTGGACTTTTTGAGTTTCCGTTTATGAGCTTTGGTTTGCGCAATGCTGCACAAACATTTCAGCGTTTTATGGACGAAGTCCTTAGGGGTCTTGATTTCTGTTTTCCGTTTATTGATGACGTTTTAGTAGCCTCTGTTAATGATTCTGAGCACCAGAAACATCTGCGCGCGGTATTCGAGCGTTTTAATGAATATGGTATTCTTTTAAATGTGGCGAAGTGTATATTTGCCGAACCGCGTGTTGGGTTTCTGGGGTACCAGGTGTCTTCAGAGGGTACACAGCCTATTGGAAGCAGAGTAAAAGCGATACAAAATTTTTCACGGCCTAACACTATTAAAGATTTGCGACGATTCCTAGGTGCCTTAAATTTTTATAGGCGATTTATTACTGGTGCTGCAAAATTACAAGCTCCTCTCCATGCACTAATTAGTGGTCCAAGGGTGAAGAGCAATAGCCCAGTAAACTGGACTCCACCACTGGAAGAAGCTTTCAATGCTTGTAAAGCAAGCATTGCAAATGCCGCTCTTCTAGCGCATCCAGACTCTTCTGCTCCCCTCGCAATAGTGACAGATGCTTCAGATTTTGCTATAGGTTCTGTATTGCAGCAAGAAGTTGAAGGACATTGGCAGCCGTTAGGATTTTTCTCTCGCAAGTTAACGCCTACGCAAATGAAATATAGTGCTTATGACCGTGAACTTTTGTCTATTTATGAGTCAGTTAAATACTTTCGTTACATGATCGAGATGAAACCTTTTTTTGTTCTTACTGACCATAAACCCATCATTTCCGCATTTAAAAAGTCACTCGATGCGTGCTCTCCGCGACAGTTTAGGTATCTTGACTTTATATCTCAATTTACTACTGATATCCGGTACATTGCTGGCAAGGACAATGTGGTCGCAGACGCGTTATCGAGGACAGACGCTATTACTAACGGACTAGACTTTGACGTTTTAGCTAATTCCCAGGCTACAGACACCGAACTCAAAATGCTACTTAGAACTGGTTCGTCTCTTAAGCTGCAAAAAGTTGCCTATGCGACTACAAAGCTGATGTGTGACGTGTCTGGGCCATCCCCACGCCCATTTATAACATCAGAGTTTCGTAAAGATGTTTTTAACTCCATCCACGGGCTTAGCCACCCTAGCGCCAGGACTACCATCAGACTGGTGTCCGAGCGCTATGTGTGGCCTGGGATTAAAAAAGATTGTAGGGAGTGGGCACGGTCGTGTATTCCTTGCCAAAAGTCAAAAATATCACGACACGTGCACGCACCAATCCATGATTTTAAGCCGCCATCAGGACGTTTCTCGCATGTCCACATAGATTTGATAGGCCCTTTGCCCGTATCAAATGGTTTTAAGTACTGTCTTACGGCCGTAGATAGATTCACGCGTTGGCCTGAGGCAGTACCTTTATATGACATTACGGCAGAAACCGTAGCTAAGGCTTTCATATCTATGTGGATATCGCGTTTCGGTTGCCCTCAAAATATTACCACGGATCGTGGTCGGCAATTTGAGGCACATATTTTCAGCCAAATTTCAGCACTTACAGGCTCACGACATTTGCGTACTACTGCGTATCACCCGGCTGCCAATGGACTTGTGGAGCGTTTCCACCGTCAGCTCAAGGCCGCCATCATGTGTCACGTAGACGCGTGTTGGACGGAAACACTTCCACTAGTACTACTTGGAATTCGTAGTGCATGGAAGGATGATTTGTCCGCGTCGACCGTTGAGTTAGTTTACGGCGAACCGCTTAGACTGCCTTCTGATTTTTTTATACCGACTGCTGACGTACTGACTGACTATACAGATTTTATCTCCAGGTTGCGTCTTCACATGAAGAAGCTCCAACCTGTAGGTGTTAATCGTCATGGTTCTCACAAGGTTTTTATTTACAGAGACTTGTCGACGGTGTCGCATGTCTTTGTACGTCAAGATTTTGTGAGAAGATCATTACAGCCGCCTTACGCTGGTCCATTTAGGGTTGTAGAAAGGAGTGAAAAATATTTTGTTGTCGATGTCGCAGGGAAAAATGTTTCCATTTCAATTGATCGGTTGAAACCAGCATATACCTTAGCTGACTCTTCCGCTCCTACTAAAGCGTCATCGACCATCCCTACTGTCCCCGCGTCAGTCTCTCCAGAGACACGGACATCACGTTATGGTCGCCGGTTACGGTTTCCGGATTTTTATCGACCTTAAAGGTCTCCGGGGAGGCTGGTGTGGCGACCTTATATTATGTAGATTGTATTTAAACATTAATTGTTTATTTTGAACGTAGTGCAATCGTAGTTCGAGCCCTCTGCTGTTATGTTATTATTTATAATATTAAGTAAGCCGTTCGGCGCGATGCGCGCGCGCAGCCATTTCGACCGGTCCTTACGTTCGGCTATCATCGGCGTCTGCCGCGCACTGCGCAGGCGCCGAGCGCGCCTTCGTGTGTTTTCGGTTTGGCCAGGGAGTTGCGTTTTTACCACTGTCGATGCAGGACGCCGCGCTCGCGCGCCTCTCGACCTAACGGTTTACTCGCTACGCTACGATCGCTTTATTTTGGTTTGCTTTAGCGCCGCCTTAGTAGTAATATTAGTTTGAGTGTTTTTAGTTAAGACTTTTGTTGCTTTTGCTAAGCTTTTCTAGTACTGTGCTTATTCTTCATCTGTATCTTCAATTTGTGTTCTTAACGCTTATTTCTTCTGTAAATCTTCCGTCTGATTTCTATTGACAATTATAATTAGTATATGTGGAACGTGTTAGTTTCCTTTCTCTCTGGCTAGCGCGTACCCACAGGTCCATGATCCAAGGGACTTGCCCAAATTAATTCAAAGCCAGGCATCCCTGCCCGTTCTAATAGATTAGTACCTGGGCGACCGAGCTCTGCTCGGGCAGAAACTCGGTACCAAGCGTTTTCCCAGAGATAAGACCAAGCTAGATCAATTTTTCATCCCCGAAAACCCCCAAATACCAAATTTCATCGAAATCGTTGGAACCGTTTCCGAGATCCTGATTATATACACCGGAGGGGTGGGGGTGGGGGGGTGAGCGGGGGGGAGGGGATGCGGGGGAGGGAGCGCGGGGGAATTAAAGGGGGGATGAAAATTTCATTGATTTTGCCGTAGGATGCACCGTTTTCATGATATTTGACAAAAACACCGGAGGGGGGGGGGGGTGAGTCACGTTAAACTATCGTCCGTAAACCGACTTTACAGACAACCGGCTTTTCCTGTTCTGTGCTCCCAATAGGGAACGTGCACATAGACGGTGCTGCCAACTGGTGCCATAAGGGTGCCATCAATTTGAATGTTTTACCTTGATAAGTTTGTTTTACTGTCCGCATAGTGTCTCTTCTGTCGCATTAGTGCTGCCGCCTATAGTTACTGCACGTTCCCTATAATACTTTTTCTAACAAAAAAGTAACTTTTTCTCACAAAAAAGTTACTTTTTCTCACAAAAGAAGAAACTTGACGTTTTCTCATAAAAAATAAACTTAAAAAAAAACTAAAAATCTTGAAAAAAAACGTGGAATCGAACCGAGGTCGGCTGGATGCGCGACCACCCGATTTCTAATGTGCCATTATGATCTGCTCGAAGTCGGCGAAATTTAGCTTTATATTCTAATGCTAACAAAAATAGCCGGAAAACACGAGTAAAAGCGATTTTCTGAAAATGAAACATAGCTAGATCAGTTTTTCATCCCCGAAAACCCCCACATACCAAATTTCATCGAAATCGTTGGAGCCGTTTCCGAGATCCTGATTATATATATATATATATATATATACATATATACAAGAATTGCTCGTTTAAAGGTATTAGATTACTAGCTGGCCCGGCAAACATTGTTTTGCCATATAAATTGTTTCTTATCACCTAGCCTAGGGGTATAAAAAATAGCCTAGAACCTATTCTTAGACCTACCGAATATAGAAAAAAAGTTTCATAAAAATCGGTCAAGCCTTTTCGGAGGAGTTCGATAACAAACACCGTGACACGAGATTTTTATATATTACAAGATTATACCTGCTATCGAAAACGATGATGATGATGATCTGATCCGACTGGCTTCGCCCATGGCAACAGCTTCAACACAAAACTATATTTACATATAATAAAACAGTAGAAATCATGCGTCTGTCTGTATGTACACGCTAATCTCCGAAAGTATTTACTGAATGGATTTTCTTGCGCTTTTCGCAGATATTATGTGAAGCTTAACTTGGGGCAACATTTAAGCGTGTCACACACAGCGCAGATGCGGTAAGGTTTTATCTGCGTATAAAAACTTATCCGTCTGCAGGTATCGCACACAGTGCAGATGCGAGGTTTTACATTCACTGTAAAATTTTGGAGCTGAGTAGACGTGTTTTGTGGTGCTAATTGCTTATACACGGTGTTTTTTTATATAAAAGGGGGAAAACGAGCATGCGGGTCACCTGATGGGGAGCAATCACCGCCGCCCATGGACACCCGCAACATTAAGGGTGTCACAGGTGCGTCGCCGGCCCTTTGAGAGATAGATAGGCTACAATGAATTTTCAATAAAAGAGCGTTACACTTTCTTTATTTCTCTTCACGTCAAAATGTAAAAAAATGCGAAAATGCATTTCTACGCAAGGATGACTTGTTGTTTGCTTAAGTACCTAGTACGTAATCTTCATATTTATTTTATTATACACTGAAGTTCCCAATCCGCCCTGATCCCCCGTGGGAACTACGACCCAAACCCTCTTATTCTGAGAGGAAGCCTGTGCTCTGCAGTGGGACGTAATATAGACTGGGATGATGATAATGATGATGAAAGTGTGCCTCTGCGCATCCACCTGTAGTTATCTACAGATAAAATCTTCACATCTGTCGGATTCTGTCGATATATGTCGATGCTCACAGATACGCAGATAAAAATCTTACCGCATCTGCGCTGTGTGTGGTCCTCCATTGAATTGTATAGAAAGCGATATTGACAGATATCCGTTCAGGTACAGATATCTTACCGCATCTGCGCTGTGTGTGATACGCTTTAAGCTTTGTTTTATTAAAATGGGTAACAATGAAAAAAGTTATCGTCGTTTAAATCTTCTTCTTTCTACACATATAATAAAACAGTAGAAATCATGCGTCTGTCTGTCTGTCTGTACACGCTAATCTTCGAAACTACTAAATGGATCTACTACGGACGGCTTTTATAGCGGTGTAAGTGGCTACACTACAATGATATTGATAATTGATTGATAAATGATGATATTCGGTGATAATTGACTCAGGGCGGCAGGTAATAATGTGAACGACCGCGCTGATTGAATGAGTTTATTGCACTTACTGTTTTTTAACCCCCGACACAAAAAGAGGGGTGTTATAAGTTTGACCGCTACGTGTGAGTGTCTGTCTGTCTGTCTGTCTCGTGGCATCATAGCTCTTAAACTGGTGGACCGATTTGGATGCGGTTTTTTTTAATAGAAAGCAGGTTTCTTGGCAATGGTTCTTAGATATTTTTCATCAAAATCAGTTCAGCCGTTTCAAAGTTATCAGCTCTTTTGTTAGCTGCGGAAGGGATCTTAGAAGCATAACGGGCATTGACTTAATGTTCAAACATACGAGTGACATAATTGCGTTAGGGGTTTTTAAAATTTTTAATTTATAGTTATATATTAAATAGTAGATTGTACATCAAGGGGATAAAGCACTGTATTATGTCACGGGTGCGATATTGAATCCTGAGCGTAATGAGGGACTCCAGATTTAACTTTCCATTTCGTGCAAGAGTTTGTGTAGTTGTTCCGCTCCGCACTCTTCATATACAGTTAATAGTATCAGGATGATATTATCGCGATATGATGATGATTCGCAATGATACCAGAGACAATTTATTTTATACTCATAAAAAAGTTAAATAATTTTTTACGTCTAAATAGTTTGATCAAAAATTACTTTAACTACGTATTAATTAATTAATGATTTACTAGCTTTTGCCCGCGACTTCGTCCGCGTAGAATTCCAATTAGTGGTAAAGCTTCTTCATCTCTTTCATTGTATAAAACAAAAATCCGGCAACGGCAACATCCATCATTATTATCATTTCATCATTTCATCATCATCAGTATCAGTTAGTGAATATTATAAATCCCGTTCATTCTCTATCCCGTGGGAATTTCAACAAATTTGTCCTTATTCTATGCAAATTTTCGCTTATTTTTATCCCGCGGGAATTTTGCATTTTCCCCGAGAAAAAGTAGCCTATGTCCTTAAAGGTATAGCTTTCTACCGGTAAAAGAAGTTTTAAAATCAGCCCCGTAGTTCAATTCACTTATTTTTTTCCCGTGGGAATTTTGCTTTTTCACGGAGAAAAGTAGTCTATGTGAATAATGGTTGGTGTAGCTTCCTATTGGTGAAAAAAATTTTCAAATCAGCCCCCAAGTGATATTCACTTCTTTCTATCCCACGGGAAATTTGCATTTTACCGAATAAATAGTAGTTTAGCCTAGCTTATACCAATAAAGGATAGTGTATTGGTCATTTTTTTTAAACTCAGCCCCAAAGCTAAATTTACTATTTTCTATACCGCATGAATTTTGCATTTATCCGGAAAATAGCATCCTATGTTAATCAAGGACAGTGTATCTTTTTTATAGCTGAAAGACATTTTAAAATGAGCTCCGAAGTTGAATTTTTTTTTTCTATCCCTTGGAAATTTTGCATTTTCCCGGAAAAAAGTAGCCTATGTCAATAAAGGATAGTGTCACTTTTTACTGGTAAAAGATTTTTTTTAATCGGATCGCATGTTTCAGAGATTATCTATCCCACAGGAATTTCCAAAACTCCTGCAATAAGTTTTTTTGCTATTATGTATGACCATTTACGTTTATACTGAATTTGAAAAGTTTAGTAATTATAGTTACGGAGATAGGATCCAGTTGATTTGAGTATATAAATCCTGATTTATCCTTATCCCGTGGGAATTTTCAAAATTATTGAAATTAGCTTAACAAGTTAACGCGAAAGTTTGTAAGTATTGTTTGTAAGTATGTAAGTATGGATGGACGGATGGATGTTTGTTACTCTTTCACGCTAAAACCAAGATCACCTGGAAGGTAAAACCAAGTCGGCTGCTAAAATGTTGGGCGTGCTTGGCCGCTCTAAGCGATACTTCACTCCAAAGCAGCGGCTTCAGATATATAAGGCACAGCTTCGGCCAAGGATGGAGTATTGCTCTCATCTCTGGGCTGGCGCACCCCAATATCAGCTGCTTTCACTTGATCGCATACAGCGCAGGGCGTGCCGAGTTGTCGGCAACCCCTCACTCTCCGTTAAACTCGATCCTCTTGCTCTCCGCAGAGACGTTAGCTCCCTTTGCGTGTTCTATAAGATCTACAACGGGGAATGTTCTGAGGAAATCTTTGACCTCATTCCAGCTGCGGGGTTCCATTACAGATCCTCCCGTCGTAAGCGTTCATTTCATCGACATCATGTTGATGAATGGCAGTCTTCGACGGTGCGTTTTAAGCGGTCTTTTTTGCCACGAACTTGCAAAATCTGGAACGAGCTTCCCGCTGGGGTCTTCCCATCGAGTTACGACCTGGGTGCCTTTAAGAGGCGAGTGTACAATTTTCTGCAGGGCCGACAACGCACTGGTATCGCGTAAAGCGCTGCGAGTGTCTATGGACAGTGGTGTTCATTTAACATCAGGTTTAACAACAGTTCGTTTGTCTGGCTTCACTAACATAAAAAAAAAAAAAACGGTTTGAAGGATTGTGATGAAATTTGGCACACAGATAGTTTATAATCCGGATTAACATATAGGATACTTTTTATCCCGGAAAATTGCATAGTTCCCGCGGGAAAGCGATAAACGAATTCTTCGCAGACGGAGTCGCGGGCAGCAGCTCGTATTACATAATAAAGTCTTAGTACTAGCGCTCGGGTAATTTTCAATGCGGGGGGGTGCGAGGGGGGGGGTTTGAATGTTTTGTTATGACGTTGTCGCGTTAAACTATCGTCTGTAAACCGACTTTACAGACAACCGGTTTTTTTAAATCTTAAATGAGTTTGTCAATTGTGCACAGGAGTCTGTCCATATGAGTGCATAGGTACATCTTTGTATATCACTATATGATAAGAAGAACACCATCTCTCTTTTTAAGTCGAAGGCTATGTAAGAAAATGTTGGTATGACGTGCTGTATGTACTTGCCCTTCTTCTGTGGCACAGTGATAATATGATCCAGTTCGTAAATGTCGCTACTGACAAGGGGAATTCGCACTTTAATTATAAGATAATCTTCTTTATGAGCTGTGCTAACAACAAACTACCAAGGAGCTCTAATCTTGGTAATGATACTTTCTTGTTCTAAGGAGCTACCTTTGTCTTTGCGGCAACAATGCGCGATGTGTATGCACCTTTATAGTTAGTTGTTACTACATACACAGCGCAAGCGTAAGCTTTTTCCGATGCGTCGCAAAAGCCGTGCAAATGATATGATTCCTTTTCGCCTAGGTATCTTGAAATACTGAAGCTTTCAATGTTTTTCAGGTCTTCTTGCAGGCATCGCCATTCATTGAGGATGTCTGCGGGGAGCTGTTCATCCCATTTTATGTTGGTTAACCAGGTTTTCTGAAACAGAATCTTTGCTCTGATAGTGATAGGAGAAAGCCATCCCAGGGGGTCATAAATTTTTGAAATGTCTGATCACCTTGGCCCTTCTGATACTCTATTCTATTTATAAACGTAAAGGCGTCTGATGCGGGATTCCATTAGAGGCCTAACGTCTTCCTAGATTCTGTGTCCTTGAAGTCAAATGGAATGTTTAATTTAATGAGATCTGCGTTATTGCTGGACCACTTGCGAAGGTTCAAACCTGCTCCAGTTAAGACTTGAATTAACTGTCTTTGTAATTCTTTTACTTGCTCCAGTGAGTCATAGCCTGTCATGAGGTCATCAGTATAGAAGCAGTTCTCTAGGGCTGCTACAGCTATACTCAACGCCGTATATAGAATCCAAAAAAACTACCAGTGTGTTGCCAATAAAATGAAAAAGTTTTTCATCGTTAAGTTTTAACTTTTCTAAATATAATCCATAAGTAATTTATTTATATGTAATTGTTAAGTTAAAATTAAATGCAACCGCATAAATAAATAATTTAATATCAATATCAATTTCACCTACAGATATTTGGTTGTAACTGTTTTGTAGAAGAAAAGTTCATATTACAGTGGTAATACTTCAGGTTTAAACAACATTTGGATACATTAATGATGTAATTTGCGTACCTATATACTATTTACAAATATTTTTGATGTGCACATAGAAATGTTGACAACAAATCACGTATGCCAAACTTTATGGTAAACATGGCGACCACAGGACCACCATGACATCTCCAATTGTTACTTCATTCGGCATCTGACGTTTGGATTGATCGAATGCTTTCTGTACTCGTGATAATTTTTGTTGTTTTTTGTTGTTTTTGTCGTTGTTGAGTTTTTGTTTCCGGTTAAGTTTTGTTATTATGTTTTGTTCGTGGGTTTTGCATTTAAGCAAGTAACATGGAACCGGTACCTGCAGGCTTATTGTCTAACGCTTCTGAAGCTTGCCTTCGCAATCACTATTTCTTTCTGTCAAACGGTATAAGTTGATGACAGAAAGAGATGGTGAAAGCGAAGGCAAGCGTCAGAAGCGTTAGACAATACGGCCTCAGGTCCCTCTCACAGTGACGAGAATCTTCCTCCTTCTCCACCAAGGAAGCGTCCTAGAAGTCATATGAGTGTCAATTCAAGTCAATTGATTGTGATAAATTTTGGCACATGGATAGAGTTCAAAACCAAGGTATTCATGTGCAACACACATTGTACACAATACGGTATGCGTAGGTATACTTATAGGAAACATCAAAAACATGGGATAATCTTTACACTTAAATAACAACAAAATATTATTATGACTATTTTTTATTAATGTGCATGGGTTGGTTACACCTGGAAGATCACAATGACAATGACACTTGTGTCAGTTACGTTCGGCCACCTTTGGTAACTTTTTTGGAATCTATATACGGCGTTTAGTATAGAGGGCACTGAGTTGCGTTATCTCTAGAAATCTGTCTCAATGTTCTCATCGCTAGGAAGGGGCTGCCTTAGTACCGTAAGTCACGGTTGTCAGATGATATTCACGAAGAGATTCTTCCGGCGAGTTCCTCCATAATGATAGTTTGTAGGTGTTGATCGGCTTCTCTTATAAGGACTTGACGAAACATCTTTTCAATGTCTGCGGTCACGACGTATTTGTGCGTCCTCCATTTGAGGATGAGGCCCTGAAGATCTTGCTGTAAATTTGGACCACATTCCATCAAATCATTGAGACTGGTAGCCTGACGATGTCTTCGCCGATGCATTAAAAACGACTCGTAATGCGGTTGGGGTAGAATCCAATTTCAACGCGCCGTGATGCGGTAGGTAACAACGTGACGTTAACTGTGACGTCATAGGGTCAGCTAAGCGCATGTGTTGTAATTCTTTGTATTCATTAATGAATTTTCTATAAGTACGTGTCTGATAGATAATGATCTATTTTTTGTCATTCTTTTCTCTAATTGTTTAAATTGTATGACGGCTTTCGATCTGGATGCTCTAAGGTTTTCTTCGGAGCCTGGCTTCATCGGTAGAGTGACTTCATATCTGCCGTTGTAAAGACGTCGAGTTGTCGCTTGATAATATTCTTCACAAAATCGTTCTGGCTCTGCTCTGTCATAGTGGAGGAAGACTGGTTAATATCCTCCACCTCCCAGAATTTTGTTAAGTCGTCCGTTTGATTGATAACTACGTTGCAGTTAAACGTTTTAACGATGCCTGATAAAATCCATCCGAGCTCTGTTTGCTGGGCAATGGGAGCTAGCGGTGAACCCTTGATCAGTCCATTCATGATAATCTCTGAGTAAACGCTTGCATTTAAAAGTAGATCAATTGGTTTTGATATGTTATACTCAGGGTCTGCTAGTTTGATATTTGGCAGGTGTGGCCAGGAACGTTTAGTGAACGAAGCGTTAGGCAAGTCGTTTAGTACTCATCATCATCATCATCATCATTTCAGCCGTAGGACGTCCACTGCTGGACATAGGCCTCCCTCATTGATGCCCAATCATTACGATTGGAAGCGATTTGCATCCACCCTGAACCTGCGGCCTTCACCAAATCGTCCGTCCATCTCGTTGGTGGACGTCCCACGCTGCGCTTGCCAGTCCGTGGTCTCCATTTCAGAACTTTTGGCCCCCAACGGCCATCTGTTCTACGTGCTATATGGCCTGCCCATTGCCATTTCAACGAGCTAATCCGTTTGGCTATGTCGGTGACCCCAGTTCTTCTACGGATCCCTTCGTTTCTGATTCGATCCCGTAGAGAAACTCCAAGCATAGCCCTCTCCATAGCTCGCTGAGCGACTCTGAGCCTATTCATCAGGCCCATAGTGAAGCACCACGTCTCAGTGCCATATGTCATCACTGGCAACACACACTGATTAAAGACTTTTGTTTTGAGGCACTGAGGTATTTTGGACGAAAAGATGTTGCGGAGCTTCCCGAACGCTGCCCATCTGAGTTGGATTCACCGATTGACCTCCTTCTCGAAGTTGGACCTACCTAGTTGGACGGTTTGTCCTAGGTATACATATGCGTCAACAACTTCAAGAACCGAGTTCTCGACCACAATGGGGGCAGGGACAACATGAACATTAGACATAACTTTCGTCTTGTCCATGTTCATCCTGAGTCCTACCCGTCGAGAGACTCGATTGAGGTCTTCAAGCATCGTGCTGAGTTCTTCCATCGATTTTGCCATGACCACGATATCGTCGGCAAACCGAAGGTGAGTGATGTATTCGCCGTTGACATTGATGACTAGTCCTTTCCATTTCAGGAGCTTGAAGGCGTCCTCCAGAGCGGCAGTAAACAGTTTCGGAGATATTACATCTCCCTGTCTTACGCCTCTTTTCAAGGGAATCGCCTTCGAACTCTGTTCCTGCACTCGAACCGACATAGTGGCATTTTTATACAAACACTTCAACACTTCGATGTACCGGTAGTCAATATGGCACCGCTGGAGAGACTCGAGCACCGCCCATGTTTCGACCGAATCAAAGGCTTTGTCGTAGTCCACAAACGCTAGACATAGCGGCAAGTTATACTCTTCGGTCTTCTGTATAACTTGCCGCAGCGTATAGTACTCGTGATATGATTAAGGCTTGTGTCAATATTGATAGCCTCCATAAATTGATTCACATTCCAAGATTATTATTCCTTTTTTCTGTTTGGTTTGATGATGCTCCTATTCCTGATACCGACGCTTGGAAGCGATGTCGTTGTAATCCCAACATGTGTGGGGCATTTTCAGAAATCAATGTTATTTGTGAATCCTGGTCAAGGAGCGCTCTCAATGTGATATGAGTATTGTCCGCTGCTTTAACCTTTAATGATAAAGCAGTCAACAGAATTTCTTCATCTTCGGCGGCCACGCGACCTACGTTGTGTTGTTTGTCATTAGGCGACTTTGTCTCGATCACGTTATTCGGCGATTGATTTGTCTTGGATGATGAATATTTTATTGCGGGTGACTGTACTTGTATGATATCGTTATGAATAATCGAATTGTGCTTGCCTTCGCAATATTTACAGCGGCATTTCGAAATGCACGGCTTGTCATAGTGCTTATACAAGCAGTTTAGGCATATTTGTTGTTTTGCAATTGTCTTCAACTTGCATTCCGATGATAAATTAAGGAACCTTTTACATCTGAATAAATCAAGGGTTCCGTGACAAAGTGGACATTGTGGCGTATATATATGTAGGTGCGGATTGATAATTTCTCTAATTTTTGCGATTGATCTAGGATACCTTTGGCGCGTACTGAGGCTGCGGCATAAGAATAAATAAGAACATAGGTAGAAGGGAAACTCCCGCTCCGGCCGGACTCAAAGGTCGCGATATTAGAGTACTCGGCCGGAGCGGGAGTTTCCTTTCTACCTATGTTCTTATTTATTCTTATGGCTGCGGGACCATGTTGCTGGTGGCTTCTGATAAGTACATGTTAGTCTCTCTTATTGATGGGCTCAAGAGCTGTACATTTGCTTTCTATGAAGTGCATCTGCTCGTCGAACGACGGCAAGTCTCTTGACGATTTGCGTGCTTCTTTGTAATCCTTGTGTAGGTATCGTTATCTAATTTTTTCGCAATTAAAAGGACAAGAAGTGGATCCCATATGGTAGTATCTATTCCTAAGTTATGAATCGCATATATACACTCCATTGTAGTATCATGCAGGCGTTTGAGTTCAAATGATGTTTGTTTGCGGGTTAATTCAAAAATGTCTCGATTTGATTGGAAAAGAGAGCGTGAGGGTTATTGTAGCGATGAACAATTAAGTAACCTCCCAGGCTGTATCGTAATTTTCTGATGACATTTGCAGATGTTGGATCAACCGTTCAGCTTCACCTTTGACCTTGCTCTTTAAGTGCTGCATCTTTTGTGATTTGCTTAGTCCAATGTTGTTGTGAATGGTTTCCGTGAAGAGGTCGAAGAACGTAGGCCAATGTCCGTACTTCCCGGTAAACGTAGGAATTTCCACCTTGGGTGTCGATTGGTGCAGATGGGCGGATCAACTCGGTTTGTGATAAAACTGTTTTCGCTTACTTTTGAGACAATGGGACCATGGGCAGAAGATACTAAACTTTTCATTAAGGATTTGTCTACACTCCTGATTTTGGCCTCAGGCGACCCAAGGGCTGGCACTTACCTCTCACAAAGATTAGGAATAGTAATTCAGAGAGGTAACGCGGCCAGTATCTTGGGGTCTACGTCTGTGGCCGAAAATATAGACGATATTTTTACTTTGTACTTTTAGTTTAAGTTATATTTAGTTCTAGTTTCTGAGATGTATAATATACATAATGTAGGTAGCTTATAATATATAATGTAGGTAGGTTTGTTATTCTAGTTTTAGTTGGAATAAATCGCTTGCTCGGACTGACGTGTGTATTCTTTACTACGTATATTACAGTGGCGCAGTCGAGATTGAACCTTATCCTAACATTTTACCGGCGTTAATTGCACATCGTTATTTAACTATTAGTAATGTCGATCGGCAAGTTGGGTGAATTTAACTTAAGAAGTGGATCGTGGAATACCTACATTGAGCGTATGGAACAATATTTCATTGTAAACGAGGTGAAAACAAACTTAAAAGTGCCGACTTTGCTCGCGTGTGTGGGTGATGAAACTTATGAGTTAATGGTCGACCTGTGTAACCCTTTAAAACCAGCGGCGGTGGAATATGACACATTAGTGGAGTACGTCAGGAAACACATACAACCCACGCCTTCGGTTTTGGCCGAGAGATTTAAGTTTAGAAAAAGAGTACAAGGCATAAACGAGACCGTGGCAGTATTTGCGGCCGCTCTGAAACGATTGGCCAGGACGTGTAACTTTAGACAGAATCTTGATGAAAACCTACGTGACCAGTTTGTTTGCGGTCTGTATAGTGAACCCGCTAGGCAGAGATTATTCTGTGAAGAGGACTTGACTTATTCAGAAGCATACACCAAGGCGGTCGCATTGGAATCGGCGACTCATAACGCGGCAGTAGTCGAGCAGCGAAGTGAGAATTGTGAGGCTGCGGTGCACGCGGTGCACGCGGCATACCCCGGCGCGGGGCGCGCGGCGCTGGCGGCACGGCCGCGGCGCCCGGGCCCGCGCGCGCCCGCGCTCGGCGGCGCCGGCGGCGACGGAGCCCGCGCTCGGGGCCGAGGCCCGGCCGGGCCGGGGAAATCATGTTACAGTTGTGGCAGTGGTGATCATGCATACACTACGTGCCGGTTCAAAAACTACGTATGTAAGATTTGTTTACAACAGGGGCATTTGAAGCGCGTATGTCCTAATACACGTCGCAGTGGGAGCGGCAAAGACTTGTTCCGGCTGGAGGCAGCGTTCGAGGGTCCACATTATGGTGAAAGTGAGAACTCAGACGCGGAGAACGAGCAGACCGGGGCGGGCAGCGCCGGCTCGGACGGCGGCGGCGACGGGCCCAGCGGCCTGTACATGGTGGAGGCGGGTGGCAGCGCGCCCGTGCTGGCCGAGCTCACGGTGGCGGGCCAGCGGCTGCGCATGCACGTGGACACGGGATCACCGATATCATGCATTAGTGCCAGTTTATTTAAGAAGGCTTTTGAGAACTATTCATTAGTGAATGACAATCTTAAATTAAGAGGGTATGACGGACAAGTTATCGAGTCACTAGGTTATATTATTGTACCGGCTAATTTTTACAAAATAAGTAAACAACTTAAGCTGTATGTTATTCGTAATGGTGGTGTACCTCTGTTAGGGCGCGAATGGTTAAAAGAGCTAGGTATGGATGTAGTAGTAGTGAATTCGATGCTGTCGGTGCGCAACGAGGCGGTTAAGGGGGAGGCTGGTACTGTGGAAGTGGTAAACGGTAACAAGCAAAATGACAAGGAACGAATCGTCAAGCGCTTGACCGAGCGATTTCCGTCCGTGTTCAGCGGGCAACTGGGGCGGCTGGGCAGCGAGCGCGCGACGCTGCGCGTGCGCGCGGGCGCGGCGCCCGTGTACCGGCGCGCGCGGCCGCTGCCGCTGGCACTGCGCCCGCTCGTCGACGCCGAGCTGCGCCGCATGGAGGACGCAGGTATCATATCTCCTATACATGTCTCAGACTGGGCCTCTTGCTTAGTAGTTGTGTTGAAAAGTAATGGCGCGTTAAGGATCTGCGGAGACTTCAAAAGTACGGTTAATCCGGTCCTAGAGGTTGACAGGTTCCCATTACCGCGGGCCGAGACGTTGTTTAACAATTTGAGTGGAGGTAAACGGTACAGTAAGCTTGATTTATCCGAAGCTTACAGTCAGATACCGTTAGACGAATCAAAAAAATATACGGTTGTTAATACCCACAGGGGCCTGTACGTATACAATAGACTGGTTTACGGCCTCGCTTCAGCTCCATCGATCTTTCAGCGCATTATGGAGCGCATCACAGCTGGAATTCCCAACGTATCGATATTTTTGGACGATATTCTTATTACAGGCTACACGGAAAGTGACCATATAAAAAATTTAACTACTGTGTTGGAAAGGTTAGCAAAAGAGGGGCTCACGATTAGAAAAGAAAAATGTACATTCTTTGCGTCAGAGGTTAGCTATTTAGGCTTTATAATATCTGAGCAGGGTGTCAGAACGGACCCGGCCAAAGTTAAAGCGGTGCTAGATGCGCCCCCGCCCGCTAATATCACAGAGTTGAAGTCATTTCTGGGTATGGCAAATTTTTATTCTAAATTTATTAAAGACTTTTCAAACATTTTAACGCCATTATACGATCTCACAAAAAAGAATGCGGCATGGCAGTGGAATGAAACATGTAAAGTGGCATTCAAAAAAATAAAAGCGTGTTTAGGTAGCTGTCCGGTTCTCACTCACTACGACGGGACGCTGCCGCTGATAATGTCGTGCGACGCGAGCGCGCGCGGGGTGGCCGCCGTGCTGACGCACCGCACGCCGCGCGGCGAGCAGCCCGTCGCCTATGCCTCGCGCACGCTCTCGCCCGCGGAGACTAACTATAGTCAAATCCAGCGCGAGGCTCTTGCAATCGTGTTCGGCGTTAAGAAATTTCATACCTACTTGTACGGCAGGAAATTTGTATTGCGTACAGACCACCAAGCTTTGATTAGTATATTAGGGCCAAAGAAGGATTTACCGCAAACGGCAGCCGGGCGCTTAATTCGATGGGCGATTTTACTCTCGGGATATAACTACGACATAGAGTACATTCGTTCGGCTGCAAACAAGGCCGATGCCTTATCTAGACTGCCACTGCCGGTAGCGGATGAAAGTAGGCTTAACGACGATTGCGCGTTTATAAATTTTGTAGAAAATAACTTTCCAATAAATTCAAACGAAATTAAGTCAGAATCTTCAAAGGATAAATGTATTTCAAAAGTAATAGGATTTGTAAAGTCAGGCTGGCCTCTGTCCGGGGTAGGCGGGGTAGGCACGCGCGGCGAGAGCGGGGCAGAGCTGACCGCGTATTGGCGTCGGCGCGACGAGTTGTTTGTGGAGGGCGGCTGCCTCATGTGGGGCTCGCGAGTCGTGGTGCCGCCGGCGCTGCGCGCGCGCATGCTCGCGGAGGTGCACGCCTCGCACCTGGGTATAGTCAAATGCAAGGGCCTCGCGCGATCGTTCGTCTGGTGGCCGGGGATCGACGCGGATGTCGAGAGCGTGTGCAGCGCGTGCCGCACGTGCGCGGAGGCTGCGGATTCACCGCCCCGAACTACTGTCGTGCCGTGGTCATGGCCGAATTGTCCTTTTGAAAGAGTTCATATAGATTTATTTTCCTTTAATGGCTTAACATTTTTGATTTTGGTGGACGCACATTCAAAATGGCTTGAAGTTATTCCTATGACCACTACTACAGCAGCGAACACGATTAGTAAATTGAAGGAAATATTTGCTAGATTCGGTGTGCCGCGGAAGTTAGTTTCAGACAACGGTCCGCCATTTCTTAGTGACGAATTTTTTGAGTTCTTGAACAAGAATGGGGTCAAGCACGTCACGTCAGCTCCATATCACCCTGCGTCAAACGGGGAAGCGGAGAATGCGGTGCGTAGCGTAAAACGGGCTTTAAATAAAGCCAACTTAGAAAAAATCACATTAAATGCCTTCCTACAAAGATTCCTATTAGATTATAGAAATTGCGCTCATAGCACAACGGGAGAGTCTCCGGCCATGCTTATGTTTGGGCGACCAATAAGGTCAAGGTTAGATTTAGTTCGAGACGGTATTCTTGAAGCGGTAACAAACAGGTTAAAATCGAGAAACGAAGCAAAAGGCGGGTCAGATCGGTGCTGGAAAGAGAGGGACCAGGTATGGGCACGCGATTACCGTAAGAACCAAAAATGGGCAAAAGCGGTAGTTACTCGATTAAACGGAAGTAAGATGTACGAGGTTCAGACTGAGCATGGTTTAAAATGGTCTCGACACGCCGACCAGCTGCGGGCGCGGGAGTCGGCCGCGCTCGGCCCGGCCGCGGGCGCCGGCCGCGACCGGGTCGACCGCGGGGAAGGGGAAACACCGCTCAGGTTAACAACTCAAGCGGCGTTAGATGATGCTTTTACTAGACCGAGCATGTCTGGTTTAAATACAGTACCCGCCGCACCCAAACGCATTCCTAAACCTGTAATTCGATACGGATTTGAAGATAGATATGATTAATCTAAAGAATTATTATATACTATATAAAAAAAAATTCAAACATAGAAGATGTAAGTAAATATACATAAGCATTTGTTCACGTAAAGTCACAAACCTTGTTATGGTTACATATATAATACATTAAGTACAAAGAGTTTATAAAAAAAAAAAAAAAAAAACAATATTCTTTTTCTTTTCACTGTCTAATTGCATAATTGTATAATTGCATTGTTAATTTGCAGTTGTTGCACGGAGGGAGTGAAGGAAATAGCAAGTTGTAAAAAAAAAAATAAAAAAAAAAAAAAAAAAAAAAATTGTATGTACTATGTATGTAGAATCAAAGAGGAAAATGTGAAAGGGGGGATGATGAGATGTATAATATACATAATGTAGGTAGCTTATAATATATAATGTAGGTAGGTTTGTTATTCTAGTTTTAGTTGGAATAAATCGCTTGCTCGGACTGACGTGTGTATTCTTTACTACGTATATTACAGTTTCTAATTATATTTTGATTTTGTTCCAATAAACTTAGCTCTCGACTGCTAAATTGTGGTTGTTTTCCGGAATTTCGGAGGTTATAAAAAGGGCAGTTCGTTAGCTAGAACAAGTAATTTTCGAATGTTATTAAAATCATCTTCGATTCTTCCTAACTCCGAATCATAATCTTCATCCCGACCCTGTAACATGTTATCGATACGCAAATGTAATTCATCAATAACACGCCAGCGATATTGCAGATCTGTCAGATGGTCTTCAATTTCCCATTTTTCTACCATGCTTTCTAACTTAATACGGTTTGCGATACGTGCGAAGGCTCTGAAGATTGTCCTCTGTTGAGATAACATTTCTTCTACAGGACCGCATGGTACAGTACCTCGGTTTTCCATACTGCTCATAGGAATCTCAAATCGGGGTCCAGCGTTATCTTTCGCCTTGGCTTCTTTAGTTTGGGGCTTGTGTTGACGGGAGATTTGATATGTTGATATGACCTTTCTTTCCCTTTCATAATACTCGACCATTCCACCATAAATGATAACAATATTTTTTTGATGTATTTTTCAGTTTTTCTTCCAGGACCATCTTTGCCGAAATTAATGCAAATCCTTTCGATCTCCTGAATGATCCGACTTTGACGGGTTCACAGAGTGTCCATTCTGATATAAAATTAAATTTGTTGGATGATAAAGACCGGATCACTTCTGTATAACGGTGATAAATATGATTGGTGTCGATGGGTTTTCTCTTAGTGCCTCGGGGTGGTTGAAATGTGTGTAGTAATTGCACCTTCTCAATCCAATTGGTGAGACCCGCTTGTGGGAGGCCAATCGAACCGATTTGCTAGCACACAGGGAAACCGGATACACTAAGGCACTTTTTTAAAACTGCAACGACACGACACACTGTAATCCTACGGATCCGCGGCACGAAACACGCAAACGTAGTCCAAAGAAGGTTCGAAGAACCAATAAATGTAGCGGCTACACTATAATGATATTGATAATTGATTGATAAATGATGATATTCGGTGATAATTGACTCAGGGCGGCAGGTAATAATGTGAACGACCGCGCTGATTGAATGAATGCGTTTATTGCACTAACTCTTTTTACATTAAAAATACATTTCACATGACCTACATTATAATTATTGCCTACGTAGCGTACGGTTGACCGTACAGCTTTACTGCGCGGACGAAGTCGCGGGCACCAGCTTCTTCTTCTAATATATAAAAATCTCGTGTCACGGTGTTTGTTATCGAACTCCTCCGCTCCGATTTTACATTATCAAAAAATATTAGATACGTAATTTTTCTTTTGACAATTAAACAAAAAATTACGAAGATATGGCGCGTTGAAGTTCCGCGTGACGTCACTTATTCCTAAAACGCTCATACAAAGTGTAGGAACAAGTGACGTCGCGAAACTTAAACGCGCCATATTTTCTACCAAAAACATCGTTGATAGAAAACTGGGGCTTTCTCTCACTACCTCTAAAGCACCCTGATCCTTTAGCTTTCGTATGGCTTCTGTCATTTCCGGTGATGACGGGGTTGTAAAACTGTTGTCTTGAAACGGCATTATTAGAGGCGGAATTTCTATAAATGGTATGCGATAACCCTTGATTACTTTTAAAATAAATGCCGGAGAGTCTAGATATTTCCAGTGTTTGTAAAAGGTTCGTATTTGACCCGCACGGAAGGGCCTCGAGTCAAAATCACCTCCGTTTGACAGCTCTGTCGTTTTAGGACGGAGAAGCGCCGCGTTTGGGACCGCGTGATTCTTGTCCGCCCTTGTTGGCCCGCCAGTATTTGGGACGGTAGTTGTTATTATCCTGGCGTGGATAATTCCTTTGCTCCCCACCATTGTTTGTTCCATGCGCACGACAATTGTGGCAGTAGCTGGGGCTTGGTCCCTGCGAGGGATAAGGATTGTTGGTGAACCAAATAAATAAATAAATAAATACCCTGCGCGGGTGTGATTTGAGAAGGACCACGCCTTTTATTTTGATGCAGATAGCCTTGCGCAGGCATAACATAGGCATTTGACCCCTGCGCGGGGCGATGTAAGTTTCCTCTGCTACCTGTTTGCGCAGCAGAAGCACTTGTGGAAGGTTTTTGTCGTGGGTAGAATACTTTACGCACACCCCCAGCTTTTTCTAGCGCAGCAGTAAAAGCCTGCGGCTCAAATAAGCTTGATGCTGTAGGCGGTATTTTTCGGAGGGTAGATTTATTTAACGGATCTTTAACCGCTCTTAAGATCTGGTCTCGTCTTTGCTGCACAATGTCAGCTCTGTGACTGAACATGACATGACATTTTTGCTCTTTTATGCTTCGAATTCAAACAGCTTGTTTTCGAGAAAGTGTATTATGTATGTCGATAAAGGTGTTTAATAATCTTCCCTTAGAAATTAGGAATTCTGACATGCCTGTGTATAAATATAAATTGCGTAATTTTTGTTAAGATAAGTGTTATTATAGCATTAATAATTATTTGAATCCAATAAATTAATAACTTTGCATATAATCTTGCTAAAGCAATAATGAAACAATGTATTTTTTAAGTTTGACATAGTTTATAAGTAATATTTGCGTGCTTGTTCAAGTGAAATGTACGCACTCAAAAACGCTTCTCCAACTGTATTCACCACTACATTTTTGCAAATAAATTTATTCTATTCTATTCATTAAAAAAAATATTGGGCAACGAAAAGTAAAATGAGCCGACCAATAATCTAATACCTTTAAACGAGCAATTCTTGTATATATATAATCAGGATCTCGGAAACGGCTCCAACGATTTCGATGAAATTTGGTATGTGGGGGTTTTCGGGGATGAAAAACTGATCTAGCTATGTTTTATTTTCAGAAAATAGCTTTTACTCGTGTTTTCCGGCTATTTTTGTTTGCTAATGCAACTAATATATATATTCTAATGAATACAAAGCTAAATTTTGCCGGCATCGAGCAGATCAAAATAGCACAGTAGAAATTGGGTGGTCGCGGATCCAGCCGACCTCGGTTCGATTCCACGTTTTTTTTAAAGGTTTTTAGTTTTTTTTTAAGTTTATTTTTCATGAGAAAATGTCAAGTTTCTTCTTTTGTGAGAAAAAGTTACTTTTTGTGAGAAAAAGTATTATAGGGAACGTGCAGTAACTATAGGCGGCAGCACTAATGCGACAGAAGAGACACTATGCGGACAGTAAAACAAACTTATCAAGGTAAAACATTCAAATTGATGGCACCCTTATGGCACCAGTTGGCAGCACCGTCTATGTGCACATTCCTTGTTGGGAGCACAGAACAGGAAAAACCGGTTGTCTGTAAAGTCGGCTTACGGACGATAGTTCAACGTGATTCACCCCTCCACCCCCTCCGGTGTTTTTGTCAAATATCTTGAAAACGGTGCATCCTACGGCAAAATCAATGAAATTTTCAAACCCCCGAACCCCCTCGCCCGCCCCCCCCGCACATATATAATCAGGATCTCGGAAACGGCTCCAACGCTTTCAATGAAATTTGGTATGTGGGGGTTTTCGGGGATGAAAAATTGATCTAGCTTGGTCTTATCCCTGGGAAAACGCTTGGTACCGAGTTTCTGCCCGAGCAGAGCTCGGTCGCCCAGGTACTATTAATATGATTGGAGGATATCAATCGCATCCATGGAAATGTAGCATAGCACATATCTGCTGGGAAAACACCAATGGATGGTGCTTGACATTACAGCTCTGTATACGTATAGTCGACCAAGAAACTCCTTGATCAACCCAAGGTTCGATGTTCAATGTGCAGCCTTAAACATCAATAGTACATTACTGCAGCGGCCGCGAAATAGGGGATTGCAGGCCGAGTAGTTATAGATGGCCGAGTGTCAACGAGGCCATCTAGAGCTACGAGGCCGGCAATCCCTGATCGTGGCCAAGGCTTGTATAGAGTTTTTCTAAAACATGCATCATCATCATCATCATCCATCATCATCACCAACATCATCATCACCATCACCCAACATCACCATCATCATCACCATCATTATCGTCATCACCACCATCATCATCGTCATCACCACCATCATCATCGTCATCATCTCATCATCATCACCATCACTACCACCATCATCATCATCATCACCATCATTATCGTCATCACCACCATCATCATCGTCATCACCACCATCATCATCGTCATCATCTCATCATCATCACCATCACTACCACCATCATCATCGTCATCACCACCATCATCATCATCATCATCATTATCGTCATCACCACCA
The DNA here is from genome assembly GCA_947563465.1 of Archips xylosteana. Taxonomy (NCBI): domain Eukaryota; kingdom Metazoa; phylum Arthropoda; class Insecta; order Lepidoptera; family Tortricidae; genus Archips; species Archips xylosteana. The sequence continues at coordinate 115,058 of CANOAX010000022.1, forward strand.
TCATCATCATCATCTCATCATCATCACCATCACTACCACCATCATCATCATCATCACCATCACTACCACCATCATCATCATCATCATCACCATCATCATCGTCATCACCACCATCATCATCATCATTATCATCATCATCATCAGCTCATCATCATCTCCATCACTACCACCATCATCATCATCATCATCATCATCAGCATCACCCACCATCACCTTACCTTAAATAAGCGTATTGGCAGAATGTCATAATGAACCAAAACGCAAATATTGCTTATAGTTTTTTTTTAATGGCTAATTGCTATGATGCCATAGACCTATAAACGTCATGATAAAAAAATGTTCCAAAACTTTTTGACAGTTTTGTGACGTTTTTAGGGTTCCGCACCTCGAAAGGAAAAACGGAACTCTTATAGGATCACTTTGTTGTCCATCCGCCCGGCCGTCCGTCTGTCTGTCCTCCTCGTGTGTTTTCCTCAGGAACGCGTGAAGGTGTCAAGCTGAAACTTATATCAAATACTCAAGTCTACTGTCCCTTGGAGCTTTGAAAAAATCAAACTTCTAAGCCAACGCAATCAAAAGATACCTACAGCCATTTATGCCGGAAATTTCCGCGTATTTTCGAAACTCGCAAGGGAATCAAAACCTACAGGGTACTTCCCGTGAACTCAGAATCTTGAAATTTGGTACGAAACAAGGTCTTATAGCACAGATAAAGGAAAAATTGCGAAAAGCATAATTTTTTTTGTCTGGCTGTCTATATCACTAACCAATCTACAATGATCTCACACTGCGGACATTTTGCTTAGTAGCAGGGATCTGCTAAGAGTGGACGTTCAAAGATACATATTAATTTGTACGGAACCCTCGGTGCGCGAGTCCAACTCGCACTTGGCCGGTTTTTTTTCATACCATCGGTCGGTTTATATAAACCGTATGAAAAAAATCAAGGCGAACCAAGACGGCCAGTTCCTGTGATACCAGGGCATTAAGAAAAGACACATGAAAAGGTGTAATATTGATCCCTCTCACCGGGAAGAACAGGCAAGCCGCCGCCCCGAATGGAGGCGCTTTGTAAAAGACTAGGCGACTGAATACGAGGCGCAGAGGCGGTCCGATCTGGACGCGAAACGTGACGCCCGGAAGGCTCAACCACCCGCAGCCATCTTCTATCATTACGTTGATGGTGTCCTTCCTTACGTGCTGCCACTGTTCGCGGACGTTTAGGAGTAAAATTGATGATTAAACGAACTTACCTGTAAGTGAAGTTCTATCCCAATTATACGAAGTGCTTCATCCGAAGAGATTAGTAACTTACCATATTATTTAACACAATGTAGTAACGCATAAGTGATACCGCTACAGCACTATAGTTGAGGAAATTCGTGTTCCTATACTGGCAACACGATTGCTTTTTTTTTTTTTTTTTATATCTCTGTTGGGCCCGGCGCCGGCGCCAGTACTTCATTAAGTTTAGAGCTTTTTGATTTTTCCACGACAACCCTGGAATTGTATGATCTGGGCGGGTGGGAGTACTGGGAGTTCGTTACTAATCTCTTCGGATGAAGCACTTCGTATAATTGGGATAGAACTTCACTTACAGGTAAGTTCGTTTAATCATCAATTATACTCGTGCTTCATCCTCTAGATTAGTAACTTACCATATTATTTAACACAATGTAGATTTTGAGAGTAGGATGTGGAAATAATCAAACTCTGCATTAATAAAGCTTGATTAACAAAAACAATTTATTAATTGCTAAGCACAAGTATTACTCATAATTTAATTGTTACAATCACAATTACAAGATAATCAAAAAACGTTATTATAGTTCTTCATTAATATAAATGTTATACTTAAGTAAATCATTTGAAAAACTTAAGTTGTTTAGGCACCTATCGCCTACTTACAATAATTAATTCAGACTTTAGCCATTGATCTAGCAAGGGCCATGTTGTTATCATCGATAATAACCCTATTATAAAATTTGGCAAAGGTAGTGGAATCGCCACTCCAACCCGCTGTCTTTCTTATAACATCGAGGCTGACTCCCATTTTATATGCCAGAGATGTAGCAGCGTGTCGCGTACTGTGGGACGAAAAGATTGAGACGTCGATTCCACTACCTTTTAAAATATCCTTTATCCAACGGCTAAGAGTTTGAGCCGAGATGCTGTTATGAGGTTTTTTGATTCCAATGAACACCTCATCTGACCTACGTATAGTTCTTGATTTGTCAATATACGCAATCAAAGTTTTTGCAGGGCATATTTCAGGACGATCATTAAAGAAGGGTAGGTATAAAGTTGGCTGTATAGTACCAGCTTTCGAAGTTTTGATTAATTCACTAATCTTTATAATTATTTGGTCATTAAGGATAATTATATTATTTATTTTAATCTTGGAAATAGTCTGTACCCTGTGCGCCGTCACAAGGGCGAGTAAAGTTACACATTTCTTTGAAATTTGTTCGAGAGTTAATGTCTCATTTGGAAAAAATGTACCTAAATGATTTAGAACTTTGGACACATCCCAAGTTATATTATAGCGTGGACATGGCGGTCTTAATCTGTAGACGCCTTTGCAAAATCTAGTTATCCGATCATCATCTGAAAGGGTACCAAGTATCAAAGAGAGGGCTGATCTATGGCTATTTATGGTGCCATATTGTCCCCCGGAATTGTAAATTTGTACTAAATAATCTATTATTATTGGTATAGAAGGCGCGTACATGTTAACTTTATTTTGGATGCAAAATAAATACCACCGTTTGAGGCAGACATCGTACTGCTTCCAAGTGTTGTCCGACAATGATGCCAACATGATGTCTATGGCTGAAGATGGGACGCATCGCTGCATTAATGCTGTCCTGACAAAACTCCTGCAACCAGGATAGTACTCTCTTGGATTTTCCGGTTGCTGTAATCAGATATTATGACATCTTTAGGGCGGAACTCTGTTAAATTTGAAACCAGGAGGCGCATATACAGCGGGTACCAAGGCTGTGATGGCCAATTTGGAACAACCATTATACCTTCGGCTTTGTCTGAAATTATTTTTCTTAAAGCTTTGAGTATAACAGATACCGGGGGAAAGGCATAAAAGAAAAATCTTGCCCAGTTTAATGTGAACGCGTCAAACGCAAATGCATCAGGGTCTCTGTGCCAGGATACATACACGTCGCATTTTTTGTTAATGCGACTAGCAAAAAGGTCTATTTCCGGATTTCCATATTCCGCTTTTAATTTCCTGTATCCTAGCGCAGAGAGTTCCCATTCTGTATCTGGGTGAGACCGTCTGGACTCTTTGTCTGCGATTACATTCTCTGAAGATTTAATGTAAGACGCTACTACAAATATCTTGCGAGCTTCACACCACTGCCATAAATCTGTTGTCACTTTAGTTAGATGAGGGTATTGAATACCTCCCATACGGTTTATGTATGACACAGCAGTGGTATTGTCCACTCGCAAGAGAATTTGGCAATTGTAATAGTTATTAGCAAAAATCTTAAGCACAAAAAAGGCCGCTAATAGTTCCAAGCAGTTAATGTGTAGGGCACTCTCAGTTGGTGACCATCGTCCACTAGCCGTTTTCCCGCCACATGCTCCGCCCCACCCCGTTGTTGAGGCGTCAGAAAATATTTCGCATACAAAGTTTTCATCCTTGATACGATGTACAGATCTGTCAATAACACTAATCCACCAGTTAATATCTGGTAAAATGGACTCTGGTATATTCATATATCGGTCATAATTTTCATGAGCTTGCAGGTTCAGAAATTTAACGCGTTCTAATTGTTTGGTGTATAGCCACCCATATTCAATCGCTGGACAAGAGGATATTAAAAGACCTATTAACTGAGCAAACCTTCGTATTTTACAACGATCGAGGCGTTTGATTTTCTCTAATTCTGCTTTAATACGAGATCTCTTTTCTGTGGGTAAACTAACTTCCCACCTTTGCGAATCTATAATAAAGCCTAAGTATTTGCAAGAATGAGCAGGCAAGCGAATACTTTTATCTTCGTTTACAATGAAGCCTAAATTTTTTAATAATGCCTCAGTTGTTTCTACATTATTCTTACATTCTGTATATGTGTCACCAATCAAAAATAAGTCATCCAAATAAATAGATGATAAGAAACCACAGGATCGCAACAACTTAATGACAGGTTTCAATAATTTGGTGAAAATATAGGGTGCCGTGCAGAGGCCGAATGGAAGGACGTTAAATTCGTATAATTTACCATCTAGTCTGAATCGAAGATATTTGCGCGATTCAGGATGCATTTTTATTAGAAAATAAGCATCTTTCAAATCTAAAGTGGCCATTAGACAGTTCGGAGAGATAAGTTTTAATGCAGTGCGTAAATCCTCCAACTTAAAATGTTGGGTAGTTATAAATTTATTTAATTCTTTCAAATTCAAGATAAATCTCATCTTCCCATTCGGCTTTGGCACTAGAAATATTCGTGAGATGAATTGACCATTACAGGGTTCACATTCGGATATTGCTCCTATTTTTAACAAGTTCTGTACTGATTCAGTAAATAAACTTTTTTCTAAACTAGAATAACTTGTTTGACAAGGTTCAGCAGACTGATAAACGTGTCCGTTGAATTTAATCTTGTACCCGTTTATCCAAGATAGGATAGCTCGGTCGCAAGTTATAAGTGACCATTGTGGAGCGAATTGTGAAAGACGACCAGCGTAACATACCGAAGTCAACGGCGGCGCGCTTGCTTCGGCTGATGCGACGACCTGCGCGACGAGGGCGCGAATTAAGTGGATCGTCAGGACTTTAATTTAAAAAATAATTTATTTACTTAATTTTATTTAAACTAGCAGAGTGACAATCCAGTCTTACAATTAAGAGTATTCTAACTTAAGATTAATTGATTACTACTATTTATACTAATATTATGCATTTCAGCATTGACGTATTGTTCTCAATTCGGCAGTGCTGAAGATGCGTTAGTTTTTGCTGACAAAGGAGATGTTAGGGCTGTCAACACCTTTAACTCCTCCCTCCCCAAGAGAGAAATTATCTGAAGGAGGCTTAGTCGGCTTCAGGTAATTTCGTTTGAAAAATATGCAATATAGTTTAAAAGACAAATAACTTAGGCCTATTGTAAAAGCTATTACATATAGTACTATGGTCCATACACTGACTCTATAATCTATAAAGAAATCACTATTATTATTTTCACTATTGAATTTAACACTATTGAGGATGTCCCTTATGTCGCCGAAGTCCACGCCTCGCAAATCCACTTCGTTGTCATCTCTCTGAGTCTCGATCTGGAGTTCTGGTAACATAACTGGTGGCAGATTATAAATTGTTAAAGTTGAGTTGGTAACTGCTTTTATAATTATGCTGTCTATTTTTGTTTCGCAATGTTTATTCGGAGTTAGTATAAATGTTCCCTCTAAATTATGTTTTGTCGCTTCATCTCCACATGTCTCCGTCAGTATCGTACTTTTTTGCGTATAAAGTAGCCAGTGGTCAGATGTGATTTTTTGAATAACTTGTTCTTCAGTTTTAATCAGTTGCTGGTTGCAGTTCGCGAGGTTGTCTCGTAGTAGCATTAGTTGTTCGATGCAAGTCGCTGTTGGTTGCTGCACTATGTCGTCCTCCGTGCAGATGAACTTATTTTCTTCCATTTCCTCGCAGTATCTTGCTACGGGTCTGAGTATTAATCTATTCATCATAAGGTAAGGGTATTTAGGAATGATAGCAAAGGTTTGGTGTGTGTCAGGGTTATATATTGGGATGGGGACAACTTTGTAATAAATATATGTGTTTTTCTCTATTAATGGGATTTCCAGTACAAATGTTAAATGACTATTACTAATATATGATTTTAACTCTATACTACGTTCTATGTTAAGTAGGTGTTTGTAGCACTAATAAGATTAATTAATTGCCCAAACTTTTATTTGAGAGGCTTATTTTTAGAAAGAGAGAAATTATAACATTACATGATTTTGATAGATGTTGTTAGTTAGTCGTCCGTAGTAAGAGTGTTTCGAGGGAAGATGGCGGCCGGACGTTCCCCACCTCGTCCCTCAGCGCTGTCAAAACGCTAGGCAGTGTTGCCAGTGGCAACATGCTCCCCCCCATTGAAAGCTTGTCTTTCAAGGAGCTCCAGAGCACAGATTCTTGACACAGATCTTCTAATAACTCCGCCTTTAGTGAGTACATCGACGACTCTGCAAATACCATCTGAACCTGGGTGTAGTGCAGTGATCCGTCCCAAAAGCCACTTCATGGGCGGTAGCTGATCGTCCATGATAAGTACTAGGTCCCCAATTCTGACGTTGGGTTTGTCCACCTTCCACTTGACACGCTGCTGTAGAGTCGATAGATAGTCCTTTGTCCAACGGGACCAGAAGTGCTGTCGTAGGCGCTCGATCAGCTGGTACCGGCTGATGGTGACTCGCTCGGTAACAGGTGAAGGTAGTGAGGTCAGTGGTCGACCCACAAGGAAGTGCCCAGGGGTGATAGGAGTTAGATCAGAAGGATCGGCTGACATTGCAGTTAGGGGTCTCGAGTTCATAACTGCTTCAATTTGTGAAAACAAAGTATACAACTCCTCGAAGGTCAAGCTGGTGTTACCAGCGATGCGTTTAAGGTGGAATTTGGCTGACTTTACGCCCGATTCCCAGATCCCACCGAAATGTGGGGCGTACACAGGTGAAAATTTAAAAGTTATTCCTTCATTGCACGCGAAGCTGCCGACTGACACTTTACTAGATTGTAGCAGCCTGTTCAGCTCATTGTTTGCGCCAACAAAATTCTTGCCATTATCGCAGTAAATAGTATTAGGTTTGCCTCGCCTTGAGATAAATCTACGAAGGCATAGAATAAACGAAACTTTGTCGAAAAGCAAACAAATATACATAAATAGCATTTCGATGACTTAGCTCCTCTGCCCTTTCTATTCATAATTAAGAATGGACCAGCAAAGTCCGTGCCACAAGTTTCAAATGGTAGTGTAGGAGTTACACGCGGTTGTGGTAGATTTCCCATTAGTGGGGACATAGCCTTACATTGAAATCTTTGACAAGTGATGCATTTCCTTACAGTTGAATTAGCTAATATCATGCCACCGATTGGCCAAAATTTATCGCGAATAGAATTAAGTAATAATTTCGGACCACAATGTAGAAGGCGGTTATGCTCTTTTATAAATAATAGTTTAGTAAAAGTGTGCTTACGATCCAGCAAAATAGGATATTTTTTATCATAAGAACAATGAGTTGCATTTCCTATCCTACCGCCGACGCGTAGGATGCCTTTTTCCAGAAATGGATTGAGTGAGATTATAGAGGACTTTGGATTTAGACATTTATTTGTTTCTAGTGAGGCTATGTCCTTAGCAAAGGATTCCCTTTGAGACGCTTGAGCTAGCATGACGAGAGAGTTGTCTAATTCTGAGTAAGTGAGTTCACCATTCAATTTTAGAGAAGTTTTTTTTATGTTATTTATAAACCTTATTACATAGGCAAATATTCTTTGTAGTTTATGAAGTTTGGAATATTTTTCAAATGGTATGGTTGGTTTGGATGCAATTTGAATAGTTAAGACCTTCTTAGTTTCAGGCAGCACTTCAGGAGGAGATTTATAGACCGGCCAGTCAATTTCAGGTTTTAATAGGAATGCTGGGCCATGCCACCAGAAATTGTTGTTACCAAGAAGATGAGGCTGGATGCCCCTTGATGCCATGTCAGCAGGATTGAGTGCTGAACGCACATGACGCCATGCATTTTTATCAGTTAAGTCACGGATTTCATCTATTCGGTTACACACATATGTTTTAAGTGTTTTAGGATCAGTATGCAACCATCCTAAAATGATTGTAGAATCAGTCCAGAAGACAGACCGACAGATGTTTAATTTTAGTGCTTCTACAACCTTTGCATGCAAGCGAGCACCTAGTAAGGCTCCCAGTAGTTCTAATCGAGGTATTGTTTCAGACTTTAATGGAGCGACTTTAGTTTTAGCACAGAGAAGATTAACAGAAATATCACCAGACTCATTAGTAGATTTTAAATAAATGCATGCAGCATAAGCATCCTGTGATGCATCCGTAAAACAGTGGGCTTCTATGTTAGTAGGAGAGTTACAGAGAATGTACCTTGGTATCTGAACATTGGAAAAGTGTTTAGTGTTGTTATGGAACTCAGTCCAGGACTTTTCTATGTCTTCTGGGACAGCATCATCCCAGTCAGTCTTTAGCAACCACAGTTTTTGCAATATTATTTTGTGAAAAATAGTACAAGCTGAGAGAAGACCCAAGGGGTCAAAGATTTTGCAAGAATTAGACAAAATAGAGCGTTTAGTAACTTTAGTAATGACATCATTATTTACAGAAAATTGCAGAGTGTCTGTTTTAGGTGCCCACTTCAGTCCCAGCACAGAGGACTCTTTGCAGAAGTCTTGGGCTTGTGTAGTAGTAGTGATTTGGTCAAAGATATCTGGACAATTAGTGCGAAATTTGCGAAGAAGAAAGCAACCTTCAGAAAGTTTTTCTATGACACCTTGTAAGGTGGCTTTTAGTTCAGATTTAGAATTTGATCCCGTGCTTAGGTCATCTACATAAAAGTGATGTCTGAGTGTTTTTGCAACAACTTCATCTTGACACTCCGCTGCCAATTGTTTGAGACACCTGGTGCTCAAGTAAGGAGCAGAAGCCGTCCCATATGTGACAGTGTTTAGCTGGAATACTTTTAATGGTTCGCTTTCACTGTCTCTCCAGAGAATTAGTTGCAAGTGTCGCTGAGACTCATGAATAAGGACCTGCCTATACATTTTTTCAATGTCACCTGTGACTACAAAGGTATATTTACGAAATCTCAGCAGTATGGAGAATAAGTCATCTTGTACCACAGGTCCTACCAGTTGAATGTCATTTAAAGACTTTTGAGAAGTAGTTTTACAAGAAGCATCAAAGACCACTCTTAAGGGAGTAGTCTCACTGTCTGCACGGAACACTGCATGATGAGGTATGAAGTATCCAAATAAGGGACGGTTTATTTCAGTCAAATGGCCTAACCTCTCATACTCATTGATGAAGGCAGCATAGTCACTCATTTTATTACATTTATTTAATTTCCTTTCAAGATTGAGAAAACGCCTCTTGGCGATGTGATAAGACTCGCCTAGAGCATCCTCGGGGGCCTCACGAAGTGGTAACTTGACACAGAAGCGACCATCATTTAGTCGAACAGTATTTTCGATGAAGTGAGTTTCACAATATTCTTCATCTTTAGTAAGCTTTGGTACAGCTGGAGGGAATGGAATGTCTTCTACTTCCCAGAATTTAGTCAGAGATTCCCGAACTTCCCTAGAAAAGTTGCAGCGAGTAGCAGTGCTAGATGTTTGACCTGTAGGACCAGACACAAGCCAACCTAGTTTGGATTCCTGAAGAATGGGTTTATTTTTTCCCAATTTTATTTGATTGAAACCTACAAGGTCCCAGAAGACATCTGCTCCTAACAAAATATGAATGTCAGAAGGACGGTGGAAGCTAGGGTCTGCTAGCTCTATAGAGATTGGAAGATTGAGATGAGAAGTGTTAACTTCTACACTAGGCAGTTGACCAGTGATCTCCGGAATGACCAGACAAGAAACATTCATTGAGAAAGAATTTATTCGAGACTTCAGTTGAACATTACAAATTTTAGTAGTTTTAGTCAAGCTATTATTGATTCCAGATATAGCAATCGGATCAGTTTCAGAACACATAAGATTCATTTTTCTTTGAATTTTTTCAGATATGAAAGAAGATTGGCTTCCTACATCCAGAAGAGCCTTAGCAAGGTGAGTTTCATTTGTCCTTTTATCAATTAATTCCACTTCAGCAGTACAAAGAAGAACCTGTCCAGGTGTGACAGCAGAGAGTGAGACAGGATGAGATTGAGTAGTATGAGTAGGACTAGTGAGAATAGGCGCGACATCAGGAGGCGCCTTTTGATGCGCTGAAGTATGAGCAGGAATAGCTACTTGAGGAGTTGACATAGGAGTAGAATTTCCATTAAAGTTACCCGCAGGTGGATGACTATTGTCAGTATAAAATGATTGTTTGTGTAATAGTAAGTTGTGCCTTTTGTTACAGAATTTACAAGCATTATGCTTGCAGTTTGAAGAATGATGGCCAGGGCGCAGACAATTTTGACACAGATTGTGTTTTGAAACCATTTGGAATCTAGCTTCTAAAGACAAGGCCTTAAATTTGTCACATTTGTAGACCAAATGATTTTTCATGCACACTGGACAGTTCCTGTCATCAGTTGACATCACAAAAGATTTCACATATTTATTGTTTTCTTTAAAATTTCCCTGAGAGTATTTTTCAGGTTTAGGAGTTTCAGTTTTACTGAATTGTAGAGTCTCTAAGACATCTGCACGGTTGCGCAGAAAGGAATAGAATTCTTCCAGAGTCGGAGAGGTTTTTAAGTTTCTTTGTTCCTCCCATCTTCGACTAGTGGCATTATCCAGTTTGGATGCCATTAAGTAAATGATAAGGGTATCCCAGTGGTCTGTGGGCTCATCCAAGGAATTTAAAGCCCGAAGATTTTTTGAATAGTAGTCTATCATAAACCGAAGCGATTTATGTGATTCTTTACTCATGTTTTCAAAGTTAAACAATGCCTTTAAGTGATTATTTATTAATATCCTGCTATTATCATAGCGCTCACATAAAAGTTTCCATGCCAAATGGTAATTATTAGAAGTGAATTCAAGTGACTTTATTACATTGGCTGCTCCTGCCTCAAGTGATGAGCGAAGATAGTGAAATTTGTTTATCTCAGGAATGGTATCATTTTTATTTATAAGAGAGTCAAACGTGTCTTTAAACTCCATCCATTTAATATAGTTTCCATCAAAGGATGGTAGTTGTATGGTAGGCAGCTTTAAGTTGCAGTTTACATTATTTGGACCCGTTGTCGAGGAAGAACCTTGAGCTACTTCGGGAATATTTCCGGACACGAACTGATCAAGAAGGCACTGGGCCGTAGAAATGAGAGCACAAAAGTTGTTTTCAATCAATTCGTGTTCACTCAAAGCTTCCTCAACAGTGGGTGTCGTGATTTCAATTGTAGTTTTTAGTTCGTCAAACTGATTGAATAATTCACGGAATCTCGACAATTTTAATTCAAATTCGCCGATCGCTTGTTTAGTAAAAGACGCTTTATCCATTACCTTCAGAGTTTCTAAGTATTTTGTAAACACTGTAATTCTAGCCTTAATAGAACCGCGTTGTTGTATTAACGTTTTTAAGTCTGCCATAATGACAAGAATTCACCAAGTATTTATTTAACTTTCGAATTAAGCACACGCGTAATGTTTTTATCACAACACACAATAACTTTTCACTGAACAGGCCGCACAAAAGAAAATAAAGATCCAACCTTAAAAGTCCGCAAGTCACGGCAAAATGGCGCCGGCTCAGCAAACAGCTGTTCGCGTGCAATTCGGGTCATGCGAGGTCACGCGCAGGTTTCGAGTGTCGTGTAGGGCAGTAGGTACCAACCACGTTCCGGTGAGATCTTCGATTTAGGAACCAACGCAGGCCTGAAATGTTTAGGTGAAATGCTAAGCAGTGTGCAGAAGCGGGGTTAAAGTGCGTAAAAGAGAGATTGGAATTAAAACGAGCTCAAACACCACGCCTTTAAAGTATAGGTTAATATTATGTCTCAAAGTTTTAAGACACCAGGCACTTTATTTTATAATGTTTAGACTAAGATAGTATTGTTTAGATAAGTATCTTTAGTAAGTATCACTTTCAGTGAGTAGTTTCAAAGTAGAATAAGCACTCGTATAGATTCACTATGACGACGTTAGTTAGGCAGTAACAAAATTGAATGTAGTTTGCCGAGAGAGTTAAAGAGTAGGCAATTTAGGGTTTACGACAAAACCTAGGACTTACTGATATTCAGCATAAGTAGTGTACTTTTTCAGTAGTAAGTATTAAGTATTTTAAGTATAGTAGAGATAAGCACGTATAGAATTTTATCTCACTCCAAGTCAATTGAGAGTATAAAGAGAGCGTTCAAGATGCACACATGTAGAAAAGTAAGTAATGGGCGGGCACACCGATGCGACAGCGGCATGTAGTCGAGAAACGCTTATTGCTGACAAAAAGAAGCAGTCATGAATGCGACACACCGTCAGCACTAGTAGATAGGAATAAGAACTAAAACTGGGCGTACTTCCCTGGAAAGCATAACCAACTGACAACACAGGCCTTTATATCACCATATGAGCTGCAGCCAATTTGGTCCGCGATGATTTCGCAGCAAGTCGATGCCGTCGCCGCCATAAGAGAAGAGAAGCACAGGAGAAGGGCGCGCCCGCGCCGCGTGGTTAACTTGATGTCAAGTCAATCCTAGCGCATCTTGGTCACGTAGGGGTCACCATATGTTTGTAGCACTAATAAGATTAATTAATTGCCCAAACTTTTATTTGAGAGGCTTATTTTTAGAAAGAGAGAAATTATAACATTACATGATTTTGATAGATGTTGTTAGTTAGTCGTCCGTAGTAAGAGTGTTTCGAGGGAAGATGGCGGCCGGACGTTCCCCACCTCGTCCCTCAGCGCTGTCAAAACGCTAGGCAGTGTTGCCAGTGGCAACAGTAGGTTTTCTTTAGAAACAGGGTATGTTAAAGTGGCATGTTTTTCAATTTCAATGAGAATATTAAATAATTCAGTTGAATTTATTACAGATTGGTGTAAAGTACTTAACTTGCTGAAGGCAATGGCAGTTTCAATTTCCTGTATAATATTATAAATGGTCCGAAAGTTATTTAGGATTTGGTACATACTGTTCATCATAGACATAATATTAAAATGTTTAGTTTCATACTTCTGAATGTTTTCTAATTGTTTGGTTTTATAGTCCAAGTGCTTAACATTAAAATTAATATCATCTGAAACGTTAACTAACTTATCAAATGCCCTTTGCATTAATGTAACCTTGTTTTCTACAGAAATTTCCTTATGCTTTAAACTATCAATTACTGAGTTATACCTAATAGCGTCGTCATTATCTAAATTTCCCGTTATTATTTTTACTATAGATCCTAATGGGTTAAGAATGCCTCTCTTCACTCTTGCTGATGGCAAGATCTGGCGTAGTCTATCTCTGGATAAATCTGTAAAAGAATCAACCTGGATTTCCAAACCCATTAGTTCTCTTCGGGATTCACTATTACTATCGATAAGGTGCTTTAGCTTATTATACTGTCCCAAGTTACTTTCGAAAAGTGCACTTATGTATTCTAAATCTATTACTTTAATTATGCTCCAAGAGCTAGTCCTCATCAGAGCTGTACCTATCCTGACTGGAGCTATCCCTGGATTCCGCTCCAGGTTTTGGATGTTGAGGCTGCATCCCTGACGTGCCAGGATCATCAGTATTATCACACGCCACCTGTGGAGGTCGTTTGATATTTTTAACTGCTACGCGAGTGTTGCGTTTTTTTAACCTGCACAGGAATAATATTTCTCGATGGGCTACCTGTTACTTTGGCTTTGTCATATCTAGGAAGTTCTTTAGCTTTACGGATTCGAGTGTCCTTCATAAATACGACATCGCCTTCCTTGATTTCGGGTGGGGTTTCACCGCCTTTCTTTTCCCTAACTTTAACTTTATCATTAACTAATTTATCACTAACATATTCATATAGTACTTTTAGTCTTTTTCTATGATCCTGAAGTAGTTTTTGCAGGAGATTTCTTTCCCTATCTATATTGAACGGGTTACCGGAGTCTGAATGCCCAAATACAATTTCATAAGGTGTAAATGTTGTTGCGCTATGAATAGTACTATTATATGCCATGATAGCATATGTCATGACTGACGCGGCGTCCAATTCGCTTTTATCGTATTTAGCTAGACGATAAATTTCTATGATTGTGGAATGGAAACGTTCTACGACTGCCATGGAGCTGGGATTGTTTGGGGTTCCTATGTGTAATTCTATTTTATACAAGGCTAACAATTCTTTCATGAGTTCGTTGTTAAATTCTGCTCCTGAATCACAACTGAGCTTTCGGGGTATGCCGTATATACTGAAGTACTTAATCAAAGCTCTCACTACTTCTGGGGTGCTACGGTTTGGTATCGCTATTGCTTGACCTAGTTTGCTAAAAGCGTCTACTGTGGTCAAGTAATATTTACCTTCAATGAATAGAAGGTCCATGAAAATTTCCTGGAATGGGGTTTCTTGTGTCTGGGTAAGTTGAATATGAGGCTTAATTGGTTTCCTTTCATACTTCATCTTACGACACTGTTCACATCCATTAATTATTGCCGAAATCGTTTCTTTCATATTACTCCACCAATAGTGCCTTTTGATTTTCGACAGTGTTTCATTAATACCCCTATGGCAATTTTTACCTTCATGGTACTTAATTATAATTGCCTTTTGGTCTTGCTCTGATTCTGCTAGATTAACAACACGTTCGGTACATTCTATTAAGTTTTGAGTTCCCTTTTTGTAAAGTTTTGTTACCACACAACTAAAAGTTTTTCTGAAAGCAGGGTCCTCAAAATACACGTAATATTTGTTTTTCATGTTGGTGTATTCTTTTAAAAATTTCTTAACTAAATCTGAGTTGTTTATTGGCATATGTACTTCTAGAATTTTCTGTTTTTTATTTGAGATATCCTTAACACTAATACTATTTTTGAGCCAAGTATAGACGAGGATTTGCCTAGGCTTCGAATCTATTGCTTCGTTCATTATAGGAATTCCTTCGTGTTCCCTATTAGAGATAGAGTGAGCAGTGGCGCCGTCATCCGAGTCAGAAATTTCGACTATTTCTATTTCGGGTTCCAACATATCCGCCTGTGTCTCCGGCTCTGTATTTACCAGCATTTTTGTGGCTGTGTCCCTAACAAATTTGTCTAAGTCGAAGTCATCGTCGTCTACGTTGACTTTCATGGACGCATCGTCGTCGTTTGTTATATTGAGTTTTATACGGGACAATGCGTCGGCGTTTGTGTTTTGACTTCCTTTCTTATAACATATATCAAAGTTGTATTCCTGTAACCTTAAACGCCACCTCGTTAACTTACTATTGGGCTCTTTTAACGAATACAGCCACGCCAATGGTCTGTGGTCTGTGAAAATTGTGAACTTATTCCCGTACAAGTACGGTCTGAAGTGTTTAACACCTTCAATTACCGCTAAAAGCTCCTTTTCAATAGTACTGTATCTAGTCTGTGTGTCACTTAGAGCTTTACTAAAATAAGCTATGGGTTTTTCTGATCCAATGGTCCCTTGGGATAGGACCGCGCCGATCGCGAAGTTGGACGCGTCGGTTGTAAGAATAAACGGCTTTTTAAAGTCCGGGAACTGTAATAAGGGTGCGTTTGTTAGAAGCTCCTTGCAAAGTTGAAAGCTCTTCTTGTATTCATCATCTATCACAATCTTTTTTCCTTTCTTCAAACATACTGTAAAAGGCCTAGTTATTTTGGCGAAATCTTTGATAAATTTTCTATAATAACCTACAAGTCCTAAAAAGCTTTTAATTTCAGTTGTTGTCTTTGGTAATGGATAGTTAAGTACCGCCTCTATCTTGTCGTTGTTTGGTTTAAGACCTTCACTCGTGATGGTATGTCCTAGGTAGAGGACTTCCTTCCTAAGGAAATGAGACTTATCCAACTGAACCTTTAAGTTTGTTTCCCTAAATCTATCGAACACTGCTCGAAGCTTAACTACGTGTTCTTCCAAGCTTTTAGAAAATATTATAACATCGTCAAGGTATACGAGGCAATGCAAGCCTTGTAAACCCCTGAGGACGTTGTCCATTGCTCGCTGGAACGTAGCAGGAGCTGTTTTTAACCCAAACGGCATTCTATTAAATTCATAGTGACCAAACGGTGTACTGAAACCCGTTTTTGATTTATCCTGTTGGTCCACCTCGATTTGATGGTACCCGCTAGCCAGGTCTAATGTGGTAAAATAAACACTTTTCCCTAACATATCGAACAAGTCGTTTATATTTGGCAAAGGGTATTTGTCATCGACAGTGACGTCGTTAAGGCGTCTATAGTCGACCACCATACGCCATTTTTGCTGTCCCGACATGTCGACCTTTTTAGGGACTAAATGTACCGGAGCACTCCAAGGAGAATGTGACTCCTGGATTACGTCGTCCTTTAACATTTTTTCCACCTGCCTTCTAATTTCCTCGGTTTGAACCGGGGGCATCCTATGTGCCCTAATAAAGACTGGGTCTTCGTTAACTGTCCTAATCTTATGTTTTACTTGATTTGTGAATGATAAAGGAATTTCCTCACAATAGAATATGTCCTTATATTCCTCACACAATTGTCCTATCACCTTTTTTTCTTCCACATTTAGGTCATCCAATCTCAATTTGGAGAGATTCTCTGTCAACAATTGTTCCGTATCATTCACGTTATCGGAGAAGTTAATGCTAATTTGTTCATTAATAAAAGGCTCTACTATAAAAGGTGCCGTAACCACTAACGTCATATGTTCAAGCTTGCAATTTTGTATGACTGTGGTTGCGTAACCGTTCACACACTTAACTAACGCGGCGGGCATTCTTACCCCTTCCGTAAACTGTTTAAAACCTAATATGGCATCGCCATTTAATACATTTACCGGTAATTTAACTCTAAGTTCGCTACGCGGGGGCAACTTATAAGTTTCCCTCATGGGAGGCGTGTAAATTATCGGTATCTGTGCTGTTCTGGTGAAAAGCATTTGGCTTTTCATATCTATGTTCGCGTCTAACTGTTTCAGTAGATCACTACCTATCAAGCCGTCGTACTTACTGTCTACGCTATAAACATAAAACTTATGTCGGTCAGAGCATTTAAAAATGTTTGGTAGCGGAATATACACAATTTCATTGTGTTTACTTGTTGCATGAGTGCTAATTACCTCGAAACTTTCCTGCTGTTTAAAGTTACTAAAATACTGTTCGGCCTTTTGGGGGCTTATGAAAGACCTCGTACTTCCGGTGTCTATCATAAAAACTGCCTGTAACTCGGGTATCTGAATGTGCGGAAGACTTCTTATTTTGTTATAATTAATTTCTATTCGTTCCCGCTTTCTGAGGCCCTTATGAAAAAATTTTCCACCTCGCTGTTATAATACTGAGATGGTCCCGGTGTGGGTTCCGCGCTAGGTTCAAAATACAGATTGTTTTGATCATTATTTTCTGTGTAATTAACTCGCCTTGAACTTGCCGTACGCATTGTGACATCAGTGTTTGAACCCGACGTCCCGTGAGTTGTTATGTTACCGTACGCCGCGCGGGGCGGTACATTGACCGGCCTGTGCTGACTTGACGATGCATTAAAAGGTGCATTACCCGCGTTCTGCTGACTATGTGGGAACCTACTTAGCTGTTGCGATTGATTTCTAAAGTTATGCGAATTGCTACCACTTTGCGGCCTGTTATTTCTAAACTGAGCTGAATTACCTAAACTATTCGATGGTCTATGGCTTATATTCTGTTGCTGCTGACCTTCGTAACCTATGTTATTGTTTCTAGGCATATACTCTGAATTACTAGGGTTAGATCTGTTAATTCTAGATGTCCTAGATGGGTTTTTTATGTCGTAAACTGTTTGGAAGTTCTGTTCCTCCATGACAGTTTTAAGGGCACCTTCTAAGGTCGTTATGTTTCTTAGCCTAACTAAACGAACTAAAAATGGTGGCAAATTGTAAAGAAAAACATTCAAGGAAGTATGTGTATAAATCTGAGTTTTAGCGGCACGTAATGTGGCGTCGGCCACGGTCCCTATTACTTTTGCTAACAAAATACTTCTGTGATGTTGAACTCTATGACAGAATTCTAAATAACTTTCACCTCTACTTATTTTCAACGCTTCTAATTCTAACAGTAGGCATTCCTCGGTCCTGGGATCGCCGAAATGTTGGCTGAGCAACTGTTTTATCTCATCCCAAGTCTCTATCTGGTCCCGTTCTCCTACCAGGTTGGCAGCGGGCCCTGCGAGTCTACTTGTGATTACATGAAATAGATACAAGTTCTGAGCATTTCCCCCCGCAAAGTTACTTATAATGTACTCGCATTTTTTTATGAATAACGGGAGTTGTCTCGCATCCCCTTCAAAAATCGGGATAATCTTAACTATCTCCGCAGGAACTCGGTTAATGCCTTCCATTATATTAAAAAAAAATTACAACAAAACTTAGGTATAAAATGCTTATAACGTAACTAGGTCAATACCGCGAGTGGAATTTGACACTCTGCAATATTATAAAGATGATATTACGGCGTTGGCTAATCCCTAATAACACACATATATTTAATGCAAATAAGGATACGTATAAAAGGAGCAGAAAGGATGATGAAAAAGATTGACTCACATTCCCCCCGGCAGCTTTCACGTGTCCTTACGGCTGGCTGGAATCTCTGGATTAACAGGATTGGCTGGATCTGGACAGCTTCCTGAGTTGACTGGATCGGCTGGAACTGGACAGCTTCTGCGGTGGCCTCTTGACGATACTTAATAGATTTATTTGTTCGATGTCTTCCCGTTGAAGTGTAGAAACACACGTTTTCCTGGTGCGGCGTGAAATCGAAATTTTATCGATTTAAGGACGCAGAAGGATAACGACAGGAATCCTAACGGCTGCGCCAATTAAGTGGATCGTCAGGACTTTAATTTAAAAAATAATTTATTTACTTAATTTTATTTAAACTAGCAGAGTGACAATCCAGTCTTACAATTAAGAGTATTCTAACTTAAGATTAATTGATTACTACTATTTATACTAATATTATGCATTTCAGCATTGACGTATTGTTCTCAATTCGGCAGTGCTGAAGATGCGTTAGTTTTTGCTGACAAAGGAGATGTTAGGGCTGTCAACACCTTTAACTCGCGCGCTGCTGATTGCTCGGAGCTACAGGCAGTTGCTTGTGCGGCGGACCCGTCTGCTGCTTGCGAACAGGGGGCCCCGCCCGCCAGTTTAAATTCTTCACAGTATTTGTAGAATTCACAGGCTTGGTCTTCTTCGGTATTTCTTTTAAATCAGTAACGGACTTTGAAACCGCCTTAGCAACTTTTAAAGTTTCGGGTAGGTCTACACCGAATAAATATTTGTCGATCTTTGTGTTTGAAAGCTGTTCTCTTACTTCTTTCTTTAACGAATATGAAGCAAAATTCCTTCTAGCTACCGACTCGCTATGTTGCAGGTCGCAGAGGATGCGAGCAGTATCCATAAGCTGTTTCAAAAGGGTGTTGTCCTTTTTTTTTAAGTTTATCTGATTTGACAAAATCTGACTGACACTAGTGATGGCTGCTGCGATTTGTTTCTGTCGAACTTCAATCACTTTGTCTCGCTTAAAAACGGGCTCCGTAAGAGCTGCTTTGATTTCAGCATTTAGCTGTGGAGCCGACACGTGCTTTGCATTAGAAGGCACCAAGTACTTTTCCATAAGTTCCTTCCTTACATCCTTGCCCAAGCCAGACGTAGCGAGATGTTCGAGTCTAGTGGCGACTTCCTTATTTATTTGTGAACCAAATTCCTGGGTCGCCGTTGGATCAGTACCTAGAATCTCCAACAAATCTGCCGGGATATAATCTTCGGCATTCTCAGCTACCAAAGTCGCGTCAGCTCCCATAGTGGTCGGTACCGTGGCCAGTGATGGCACAGAAACCGGTGGGGGTTCAGTAGCGACTGATTCGGTAACCAACGGGGGTGGCATTGTATTCAATGGCTCCTTGGTTGACGGAGGTGGAATCACAATACCTGGGTGTTGGTGGTTTTCCGCTGGTTCATCCAGTTGGCCGTGTTCGATAGCACGCATGGTTACATCTCGGTCTGTAATGACGAAATAATCTGTTAAATTATAACGGTTTATTTCGACTTAGTTAGTCGGGTAGACTACTAAGCAACGGACATGAACGTGTCGAAACTGTCCTTCCGACAGCCCTGAGTACGTCATGAAAGTACATGGGGCGAAACAGTCCCAAAGACTGATCTGATTCCATGTATGTATAATTTGAACGCAGCGAAATAGTCCCGAAGACTAATCTGATTGCGTTAATTATACAGGTTATCATTTTCGAAAAAATGTAGGTAGAAAACTAACCATATTGGTAATCCGGAGCTGGCGACGTGTGTCTCGAAGACGATGACGAGGACGACGATGAACTGGAGCTCGAAGAGGACGACGAGGGAACACTCGGGTTACGCTTTCGGCGGCGTGACCCTTTCACTCGTTTTTCCAACTTTTTTAACCTTTTGGCAATAAACTCCAAATTGTCCTCGTTACCGCGCTTAGGCATGACGAAATCGCGAACGTTATTTTAATTAAGACGTGTGAAGCGGTTGAGCACTAAAATGCGAAATGAAGTACTGGCGCCGGCGCCGGGCCCAACAGAGATATAAAAAAAAAAAAAAAAGCAATCGTGTTGCCAGTATAGGAACACGAGTTTCCTCAACTATAGTGCTGTAGCGGTATCACTTATGCGTTACTACATTGTGTTAAATAATATGGTAAGTTACTAATCTAGAGGATGAAGCACGAGTATAATTGGCTTCTATAGCCATTTAAGGGCACATGTAAGGACAAACAGCAGCAGGCAACAGTTTAGCAGTCGGTGTAGCCGAAATCGGCCAGGAGAGATATTTGAAAAAAAACGTCACAAAACTGACAACAAACTTCTGAGTAAGAAAACCCCAAAATTACCTCATTTGAAAAAACTTACACTTTTATAAGTTTATAGTTAAACGCTTAAATAATGTAATGACCCAGATACGCTGTGTTTTAGACTCGAATTTAAAAAACTATTACTAGCTGTTTCCCGCGACTCCATCTGTGATGAATTCGCTTATCACTATCCCGCGAGACAAAATTATTCTGTATGTTAATCTAAATTATGAACTATCTGTGTGCCAAATTTCATCAGAATCCGTTGAACCGTTTTAGCGTGGAAAAGTAACAAACAGCCATCTATACAGTTTTGTGTTTCTAAGTAACTAGCTGTTGCCCGTGACTCTGTCTGCGAAAAATAGGGGTATAAAAAATCCTACGACCTATTCTCAGACCTACCAAATACACAGAAAAAAGTTTCATAAAAATCGGTCAAGCCATTCCGGGGGAGTTCGATAATAAACACCGTAACACGAGATTTTTATATATTAGACTAGCTGTTGCCCGCGACTCCTCTGCGAAGAATAGGGGTATACAAATATCCTACGACCTATTCTCAGACTTACCGAATACAGATAAAAAAAATCAAAAAAGTCGGTCAAGCCGTCTCGGAGGAGTTCGATAACAAACACCGTACAAAACAGTTATACTCCATTTAATTAGAATTATAAACCACAACAACATTATATTGCGGCTCGTGAACTGTAATCTCTTTACAATTTGTACTAGAGTAACAATTGACGACACGCAAATAAAGTAACATTAAAACAATTTTATTTTGCGGCTCCCAGACTATTGTACTGTACTATTTGCTAGGTAAGAAATAGTAGACGAGCCGCAATATAATGATGTTGTGGTTTTCAATTCTAAATTAAATGAAGTATAAGTAAAAAAAAACCGCCCAAGTGCGAGCCGGACTCGCGCACGAAGGGTTTCGCAATTGCGGTTTACGATTTATGACGTGTTAAAAAAAAAACTACTTACTAGATCTCGTTCAAACCAATTTTTGGTGGAAGTTTACATGGTAATGTACATCATATATTTTTTTTACTTTTATCATTCTCTTATTTTAAAAGTTACAGGGGGGAGGACGCACATTTTACCACTTTGGAAGTGTCTCTCGCGCAAACTATTCAGTTTAAAAAAAAATGATATTAGAAACCTCAATATCATTTTTGAAGACCTATCCATAAACACCCCATACGTATGGGTTTGATGAAAAAAAAATTTTTGACTTTCAGTTCCAAGTATGTGGAACCCCCAAAATTTATTGTTTTTTTTTCCTATTTTTGTGTCAAAATCTTAATGCGGTTCACAGAACACATCTATTTACCAAGTTTCAATAGCATAGTTCTTATAGTTTCGGAGAAAAGTGGCTGTGACATACGGACGGACAGACAGACATGATGAATCCATAAGGGTTCCGTTTTTTACCATTTGGCTAAAAATCGCCGAAATGTAAGCACTAAAATCGCAAACTCATATTTAGATAACATCCAACAACATAGGGCCGCTCGCGATGCCTAGCAACCTGTCGGCTGTCACCTACGTAGCCTAGCAACGCCTAACAACGCCTAGCAACCTAAAAATCCTGTAAAGAACAAGTTGCTCGTATAACAACCCCCTTTAATTTTTAACTTTATTTTATTTTTGGTACATACCTATTTCTTATCATAGCTGCCATAGTACCTAATGCATAAGCGGTGAAAATATCAAGTGTCTATTATGGTTCAAGAGATAGAGCCCTGTGGCAGACAGACAGACGGACAGCGGAGTCTCAGTAATAGGGCCCCATTGGCATCCTTTGGGTACAGACGGACAGACAGACAGACAGGCAGATAGACAGCGGAGTCTCAGTAATAGGGCCCCATTGGCATCCTTTGGGTACAGACGGACAGACAGACAGACAGGCAGATAGACAGCGGAGTCTCAGTAATAGGGCCCCATTGGCATTCTTTGGGTACAGACGGACAGACAGACAGACAGGCAGATAGACAGCCGAGTCTCAGTAATAGGGCCCCATTGGCATCCTTTGGGTACAGACGGACAGACAGACAGACAGGCAGATAGACAGCGGAGTCTCAGTAATAGGGCCCCATTGGCATCCTTTGGGTACAGACGGACAGACAGACAGACAGGCAGATAGACAGCCGAGTCTCAGTAATAGGGCCCCATTGGCATCCTTTGGGTACAGACGGACAGACAGACAGACAGGCAGATAGACAGCGGAGTCTCAGTAATAGGGCCCCATTGGCATCCTTTGGGTACAGACGGACAGACAGACAGACAGGCAGATAGACAGCGAAGTCTCAGTAATAGGGCCCCATTGGCATCCTTTGGGTACAGACGGACAGACAGACAGACAGGCAGATAGACAGCGA
This sequence comes from Archips xylosteana, assembly GCA_947563465.1. Lineage (NCBI taxonomy): Eukaryota > Metazoa > Arthropoda > Insecta > Lepidoptera > Tortricidae > Archips > Archips xylosteana. The sequence continues at coordinate 138,120 of CANOAX010000022.1, forward strand.
AGTCTCAGTAATAGGGCCCCATTGGCATCCTTTGGGTACAGACGGACAGACAGACAGACAGGCAGATAGACAGCCGAGTCTCAGTAATAGGGCCCCATTGGCATCCTTTGGGTACAGACGGACAGACAGACAGACAGGCAGATAGACAGCGGAGTCTCAGTAATAGGGCCCCATTGGCATCCTTTGGGTACAGACGGACAGACAGACAGACAGGCAGATAGACAGCCGAGTCTCAGTAATAGGGCCCCATTGGCATCCTTTGGGTACAGACGGACATACAGACAGACAGGCAGATAGACAGCGGAGTCTCAGTAATAGGGCCCCATTGGCATCCTTTGGGTACAGACAGACAGACAGACAGACAGGCAGATAGACAGCCGAGTCTCAGTAATAGGGCCCCATTGGCATCCTTTGGGTATAGACGGACAGACAGACAGACAGGCAGATAGACAGCGGAGTCTCAGTAATAGGGCCCCATTGGCATCCTTTGGGTACAGACGGACAGACAGACAGACAGGCAGATAGACAGCCGAGTCTCAGTAATAGGGCCCCATTGGCATCCTTTGGGTACAGACGGACAGACAGACAGACAGGCAGATAGACAGCCGAGTCTCAGTAATAGGGCCCCATTGGCATTCTTTGGGTACAGACGGACAGACAGACAGACAGGCAGATAGACAGCCGAGTCTCAGTAATAGGGCCCCATTGGCATCCTTTGGGTACAGACGGACAGACAGACAGACAGGCAGATAGACAGCGGAGTCTCAGTAATAGGGCCCCATTGGCATCCTTTGGGTACAGACGGACAGACAGACAGACAGGCAGATAGACAGCCGAGTCTCAGTAATAGGGCCCCATTGGCATCCTTTGGGTACAGACGGACAGACAGACAGACAGGCAGATAGACAGCCGAGTCTCAGTAATAGGGCCCCATTGGCATCCTTTGGGTACAGACGGACAGACAGACAGACAGGCAGATAGACAGCGGAGTCTCAGTAATAGGGCCCCATTGGCATCCTTTGGGTACAGACGGACAGACAGACAGACAGGCAGATAGACAGCGGAGTCTCAGTAATAGGGCCCCATTGGCATCCTTTGGGTACAGACGGACAGACAGACAGACAGGCAGATAGACAGCCGAGTCTCAGTAATAAGGCCCCATTGGCATCCTTTGGGTACAGACGGACAGACAGACAGACAGGCAGATAGACAGCCGAGTCTCAGTAATAGGGCCCCATTGGCATCCTTTGGGTACAGACGGACAGACAGACAGACAGGCAGATAGACAGCGGAGTCTCAGTAATAGGGCCCCATTGGCATCCTTTGGGTACAGACGGACAGACAGACAGACAGGCAGATAGACAGCCGAGTCTCAGTAATAGGGCCCCATTGGCATCCTTTGGGTACAGACGGACAGACAGACAGACAGGCAGATAGACAGGCGAGTCTCAGTAATAGGGCCCCATTGGCATCCTTTGGGTACAGACGGACAGACAGACAGACAGGCAGATAGACAGCGGAGTCTCAGTAATAGGGTCTCATTGGCATCCTTTGGGTACAGATGGACAGACAGACAGACAGGCAGATAGACAGCCGAGTCTCAGTAATAGGGCCCCATTGGCATCCTTTGGGTACAGACAGACAGACAGACAGACAGGCAGATAGACAGCCGAGTCTCAGTAATAGGGCCCCAATGGCATCCTTTGGGTACAGACGGACAGACAGACAGACAGGCAGATAGACAGCGGAGTCTCAGTAATAGGGCCCCATTGGCATCCTTTGGGTACAGACGGACAGACAGACAGACAGGTAGATAGACAGCCGAGTCTCAGTAATAGGGCCCCATTGGCATCCTTTGGGTACAGACGGACAGACAGACAGACAGGCAGATAGACAGCCGAGTCTCAGTAATAGGGCCCCATTGGCATCCTTTGGATACAAACAGACAGACAGACAGACAGGCAGATAGACAGCCGAGTCTCAGTAATAGGGCCCCATTGGCATCCTTTGGGTACAAAACCCTAAAACAATGTTTTTTTATTAACATTTACCTATTCACGCTTAATTATTTTTAACCGGCGCGCGAGCGTCGTAAATCAATATGTCGGAAACAGTGAAGTGTAGTGGATGTAACATTGTTATAGACGAAATGTTGTCTTATATACAAAATAAATTATCATCGATTAGTGAAGACACTTTAGTTTGTCTATGTACGTCGGCATTTACCGCTATCGAAATTCAAAAGTCGAAGTTGTTACTCTTTGACGCTGCTACAACGGATAAACAAAATATACAACGGCGAGGTGATGGAAAGGAGCAACGTGATATATACGACATAATTGGCGTCTTCAGAACAGAAGATCCCAGTTCAATACCTGTATTTGTGGCAAGAGAATTGGAAAAATTGCCACCAATTACTTTCGATCATCTGGACTGCACAAAATTGTTGAAGGATATGGTGCGCATGCAGAACGACTTGGCCAATATTAAGGCGAATTACGTTACCTTGGATGAGCTAGAGGACCTAAGAAAAGATGTTCATGCTATTAAAAATATCGCACCAGCGCGGTTATCGATGTGTAATGTCAACCAAAGACGGGGTGCTTGGTGCTTAGATAGCGGACCGTCGGGTATATCGCATCATAACTCGACATTAAATGATACAACAAACATCAGCAGAGAACAAACATTGTCTCATACAAGCGTAAATACAAATGAAGGTGCAACTTATTGCTCAATTGTTATGGCGGGTAGACAGCCTAACGCGGAGAACATTGTATCGACGCCGGCGACCGATGTAACGATGCAGATGAGTCATCGCGCCGAACAGATGATCGTGCCGGCGGCCGGGCCGGCGCCTAAGGGCATTTCTGTGTCGAATGTTAGCACGTTTACAAAAAACATTGAAATGGTGCAAAATGATAAAGACGATTGGCAGACCGTGCAGTACAAAAATAAGAAGTCGAACAAGCGATTTGAGGGGCAGTTTGGTACGGGAATTACGACGCAAGGAAATTTTAAAGCAGTGGAGCGCAGAATTCCCATGTTTATTACAAGAGTAGATAAAAAAGCGATAGTATCGGAAATTGCTGATCACATTAGGGTCAAAACTAATGAATCAGTATCACTGGAAAAATTAAAAATAAGAAACGAAGAGTACTACAGCGCCTATAAATTTTTTGTCGCTGAATCGACCGTACCGTTGTTTTTAGACAGTAATTTATGGCCGAAAGGTATTATTTTCCGTAAGTTTGTTCATTACAAGCACAAGGAACCGCGCAGAACTGTTTTTGCTGACGGCAGTAAACCAACCCTATAAGTAATATGGCAAGCGGTTTGTTTAAATTTGCAAGTCTTAATTGTAAAAGTGTAAAGCGCTGTGTTGACGGTGTTAGGCAGCTGTGCAAAACATGTCATATTGTTGCTCTCCAAGAGACATGGCTTTTGCCGGATGAGATTCCGTTTTTGAATAGCATTGACGATAACTTCTGTGCGACGGGAACGTCAGCTGTGGAGACGACGGCGGGCATGGTGCATGGCCGTCCGCATGGAGGTACTGCGGTTCTCTGGAATAGTGCCGTTTTTCAAAACGTGTCGGTTGTATAGTGCGATAATCCGCGTTTATGCGCAATTAAAATAGTGACGGACGACCGTCCGATTATAGTCATTAGTGTTTATATGCCAACCAATAGCGCGGACAACCTACCGGTTTTTACAGATTGTCTCGGTGCGGTGAGTGCCATTGTTGATGAATACGGGGTTGAATCGGTTTACATAATGGGAGACTTCAATGCGCATCCGGGTGAGTTGTTTTTCCGTGCACTAATGAACTATTGCAATGATCTGGATTGGTGTTGTATGGATATACTAGCTTTTGCCCGCGGCTTCGCTCGCGTGTACCATGAGTATTCCAAAGAACCAAGATATCAAGCAAGTAAGCATACAGGCAAGCAAGCAAGCATGCAAGCAGGCATGCATGCACGCAAGCAAGCAAACGTTCTTGCACGCAAGCGTGCAAGTAAGCGAGCAAGCAAGCCCGACTAAACTTCAGGTAGATACGGTCCTTTACAGTATTTCTTTATATATAATGTTTTTCACTATTCGAAAGCGGGCACTAAAATAACCAGGCTTGTTAATAATATAAAACCTATTATTACTTTCCCCTGTCCTACATGAGGAATAATTCAATGTTTTCTTACCTTCTACGGAAACTTGAGTAACTGGAAGCGCTGTGTACCTACTTAGCATTGATATTATACATATTATAGTATTTTGTTAAGGTGTTGTGTGACCTAACCGTTAAGGAGTTATACCTTCCATCATCAGCTCATCTGAATAACCGGAAAGAATAAAACTAAGGGTCTATACGTGCATATGATATTAAAAGAAACTTCCTATAACTCCTAACCGTTAAGGAGTTTAACCTTCCATCATCAGCTCATCTGGATAACCTGAAAGAATACAACTATCGGTCTATACGTACCTATAATATTTGAAAAAATATCCTCAACTCCTAACCGTTAAGGAGTTTTATCTTCCATCATCTGCTCATCAACATGAGATGATGTCTACCAGACGCAAACACTTACATAGCTTGAGAAAATATATGAAAAATGATATTATGATATTTGCGTGCCTACAAAATTTGAGGGTTGCTCTCGATTTCCCTGAGATCCCGTCATAAGATCCTGATTTGGTAACAATGGGACCATCTCAGGAGTATATTGTATTCTTTCGAATAAAAAAATAATTTTTATAATCGGTCCACAATTGACCGAGAAATCGGTGAACATACCTACATAAAAAAATACATAAAGTGGATTGCATAACCTCCTCCTTTTTTTTGAAGTCGCCTAAAGAGCCCTTTGCGGCCTTCTTACAGTATAAACTTATGAATTTTGAAATTTTAGCTTTCTACAACCAGTAAAACGCAAAATCCCGTTTTTCCCGTTCCCGTAAGAATTTCGGGAAATACTTTCTTGATGCTCCCCTACAATCCCCAAGGAACCCACTTGTCAAATTTCAGCTTTCTATGACCAGTAAAATGAAAAATCCCGTTTTTCCCGTTCCCGTGGGAATTTTGAAAAGTCCTCTCTCAATGGTCCTTTACCCTCACCAAACAACCTACATGCCGAATTTCAGCTCTCTACGACCAGTAAAACGAAAAATCCCGTTTTTTTCCCGTTCCCGTGGGAATTTTGGAAAGTCCTCTCTCAATGCTCCTTTACACTCCCTAAACAACCTTCATGCCGAATTTCAGCTTTCTACGACCAGTAAAACGAAATAAATATTAAGTACGAATATATAAATCCCGTTTTTTCCCGTTCCCGTGGGAATTCCCAAAAAATCCTTCCTTAGTGGATGGCTACATTGTATAAGGTATCTATGTGCAAAATTTCAAGTCTCTAGGTCCAGTGGTTTGGGCTGTGCGTTGATATATCAATAGTCATTTAGTTTATTTACACATTTCAACCCCATCGCACGCACCCCATCCAGGGAGATGGTATTTTACGTCCGCCACGTCGGATTTTAAAACCGTTGTTGTTTTCATAACCAGCGACCCGATAAACCATAGAAACAACACCCATGTTGATTTTCAGACTTTATTACCCCTTTCCCCCCTTTTAGGGGTTGAATTCTCAAAAAACCTGAAACACGTGTTTACTCATTTATCATTAGGAGTACTTCTGTGAAGTTTCGAATAAAATAGTCGAACTAATCTTGTTTCCCCATACAAACTTTGGACCCCCGTTTCACCCCCTTAGGGAGTGAATTTTGAAAAATCCTTTCTTAGTGCACCCCTAGACCTTATAAGGAACATACATGCCAAATTTGGAATCTCTAGGCCCAGTGGTTTGGGCTGTGCGTTGATATGTCAGTCAGTCAGTCAGTTTCTTCTTTTATATATTAAGACAAAAACTAGGTATTGACTCTGAAACTTATACTTTCATTAGTGACGCTCATAAGTGTAGGCGGTGGTTAGACCACTGTGTTATAACACAGGCTGTATGTGCATCTGTACATGACGTATACGTTGAGTATAATGTGACTTGGTCCGACCATTTCCCACTCACTCAAATTTAAAGCTACTTACACCCAAGTTAAACAGACCAGTTAACGTATCTAATCGACATATAATATGGGGAGAGAGAGGGTCGGAGCAAATAATCCATTATAACGAAGAGTGCAACAGGTTGTTGAAATGTATAGACTTTCCTATTGAGTTTACACACTGTGTCGATAAATATTGTAGTGACATTAGGCATAGGAAAGTCCTGGACAGTTTGTATAAAAATATTGTGTCTGCCCTTTGTGTGGCGGCGACACGAACTACAAGTAGGAAGCGTAAGCCCAAAAAGCAGATAGTGGGATGGAATCGGCATGTCAGTGATGCGCACAGGGCTGCGAGAGAAAGGTTTCATGTGTGGACAGTTTACGGTAGACCGCAGGTTGGCAGGTTATTTAATGAGATGTATGAAACGCGAAAAATATTCAAATCTCGCTTAAAGTGGTGCCAGGACCATCAGACCCAAATAAAAATGGATATTTTAGCTTCACAGCACTCCAAAAAGGACTTCCGATCTTTTTGGAAAGCCACGAACAACATGAAATATCGACCTTCGTGCCCTGTGAGCGTTAATGGCAAGACTGATGCAAAAGACATAGCTGACACTTTTAAAAATCATTTCTTTGTCAAATCTCCGCTTGGACCATCGCAGGGTGGGGTGAGCGATGCTGAGACCACTGACATGGAACCTGGACCAAGATACTCGGCTAAGGATGTAGCCGAGGCTATTAAATCTATCTCTCGAGGCAAATCCCCAGGACACGATGGCCTCAGCATCGAACATCTCCAGAATGCGGGTCCCCACATTGCAAGAGTGTTAGCTTTGTTTTACACGCTGTGTGTAAGGCACTCTTATTTACCTGAGGATATGACGAAAACTGTAGTTGTTCCTGTACCTAAAAATAAAACGGGAGATTTGTCTGACACCAATAACTACAGGCCTATATCCCTTGCGACTATCATTGCTAAGGTATTTGATAGTGTGCTTAATGTACAGTTAAATAAGTACGTGAGTCTTAACCCCAACCAGTTTGGTTTTCGCCCAGGGTTATCAACGGAGAGTGCAATACTGTGCCTTAAGCACACTGTCAAATATTATTTAAATAGAAGGACGCCCGTTTATGCATGTTACTTAGACTTGTCTAAGGCTTTTGACCTGGTTTCCTACAATATCCTATGGGAAAAATTAAAGGCAATTAAACTACTTAATGAGACCATACAAATTCTGAAGTATTGGTATGGGAGCCAGGTCAATAGTGTTAGATGGGGAGATACTTTTTCAGACTCGTACAGTTTGGAGTGTGGGGTGAGGCAGGGGGGTTTGGCCTCGCCCACACTTTTTAATTTGTACATAAATGAGCTTCTCAAGGCGCTTGGCAAAACGCATGTCGGCTGCCATATTGACACAGTCTGTCTGAATAATTTGAGTTACGCAGATGATATGGTTTTGTTGAGCGCATCAGCTTGTGGTTTGCGAAAGCTTTTGAATATTTGTGAGACTTACGCTATCCAACATGAGCTAAAATATAATGTGGGCAAAACACAATACATGGTGTTTGAGCCTACTGGTTATAAGATACCAAAAGTACCTCCTATAAATTTGAATGGTAGTCCTTTGGAAAGGGTAATTAGTTTTAAATATTTAGGCCATGTTGTCACCTCAGAACTAAAAGACAACATGGATATTGAGCGTGAACGGAGGGCCCTGTCGGTGCGGGCAAACATGATTGCGCGTAAGTTTGCGCGCTGTACCAGGGAGGTGAAATTAACTCTTTTCACTGCTTATTGCGCCTCCCTGTATACGTGCAGCTTATGGGCGCATTATACGCAACGGGCCTACGGGGCCCTCCGGGTCCAATACAATAACGCGTTCCGGGTGCTGATGGGGCTGCCCCGCTTCTGTAGCGCATCAGGGATGTTTGCTGAAGCGCGCATAGATTTCTTTTATACAATTATGCGCAAGCGATGCACATCCTTGGTGCGCCGGGTGCGGGCCAGCCCCAACCCCGTCCTGCGTTCGATAGCCGAAAGGTTAGACTGCCCATATTTGAGGCATTGTGATGATATGCATGTTTCTAAAAGCACCTATTATGTATAACCGGTGCTGGGGTGCTTCTAGAAACATAACTATTAAAAACATCTGTGTAAAATTTATTATTTCTTGTAACATAGGTATAATTAGTTTAAGACATTAATCATAAGAGTATGAGTCTGTAAAGTTACTCGAAATAAATGATTTATTATTATTATTATTATTATTAATCCGCAGAACTGATTGAGATTAAATTTGGCATGGGGATAGTTTCAGACCCTGGGAAGGACATAGAATATTTTTTATCCCGTAAAATCGCTTAGTTCCCGCGGGATAGCGGTAAACAAATTATTAGCAGACGGAGTCGCGGGCAACAGGTTAGCAACATCATCATCCCAGCCGATATACGTCCCACTGCTGGGCACAGGCCTCCTCTCAGAATGAATCCCTTTCAAAGTAGCCGTAGTAGTATACTGTTTTAAACTTTCGTGTTTTTCACTCATAATTAAATAAAGTACCTGGGCGACCGAGCTCTGCTCGGGCAGAAACTCGGTACCAAGCGTTTTCCCAGAGGTAAGACCAAGCTAGATCAATTTTTCATCCCCGAAAACCCCCAAATACCAAATTTCATCGAAATTGTTGGAGCCGTTTCCGAGATCAAAACACCGGAGGGGTGGGGGGGTGAGAGGGGGGGGGGGGAATGCGGGGGAGGGAGTGCGGGGGCATTAAAGGGGGGGATGAAAATTTCATTGATTTTGCCGTAGGATGCACCGTTTTCAAGATATTTGACAAAAACACCGGAGGGGGTGGGAGGGGGGTGTGAGTCACGTCAAACTATCGTCCGTAAACCGACTTTACACACAACCGGCTTTTCCTGTTCTGTGCTCCCAATAGGGAACGTGCACATAGACGGTGCTGCCAACTGGTGCCATAAGGGTGCCATCAATTTGAATGTTTTACCTTGATAAGTTTGTTTTACTGTCCGCATAGTGTCTCTTCTGTCGCATTAGTGCTGCCGCCTATAGTTACTGCACGTTCCCTATAATACTTTTTCTAACAAAAAAGTAACTTTTTCTCACAAAAAAGTAACTTTTTCTCACAAAAGAAGAAACTTGACGTTTTCTCATGAAAAATAAACTTAAAAAAAAAAAACAAAAAAACTTGAAAAAAATCGTGGAATCGAACCGAGGTCGGCTGGATCCGCGACCACCCGATTTCTAAAGTGCCTTTATGATCTGCTCGAAGTCGGCGAAATTTAGCTTTATATTCTAATGCAAACAAAATTAGCCGGAAAACACGAGTAAAAGCGATTTTCTGAAAATGAAACACAGCTAGATCAGTTTTTCATCCCCGAAAACCCCCACATACCAAATTTCATCGAAATCGTTGGAGCCGTTTCCGAGATCCTGATTATATATATATATATATATATACAAGAATTGCTCGTTTAAAGGTATTAGATAAAATAAATAAATATCACGGGACAATTCACAACAATTGACCTATTCCCAAAGTAAGCTAGGCGAAGCTTGTGTTATAGGTACTAGGCAACGAATATACTTGCATAGATAGATACATACTTAAATACATATTAAACACCCAGGACCCGAGAACAAACATTCGTATTTTTCATACAAATATCTGCCCCGACACGGGAATCGAACCCGGGACCTCAAGATTCATAGTCAGGTTCTGTAACCACTAGGCCATCTGGTCGTTTAAATTACTACCTATACTAAACAGGACTTATCGTAATTTGTTGCGGTTTAATGGTTCAGATACGATTAAACTGATCAAGTGTTGCCATACATACTTCCGGCTTGTACCTATTTAGGTTTTGTTGCGAACTACACTTTCCGCTGGCGTTCGTGTCATCACAATGTGTTGTTTGTTTTTTTTTGTGTTTAGTTTTTAAATGGGTCCCACTGAAAAACAGCGTTGCGGCTTGCCGCAACATTATGCTGAGTGGGGCCTAATTAATACTATTCGATGATTTTTTTTTTGTATGTTTTCCTGTCAACTGTAGTACCTGGGCGACCGAGCTCTGCTCGGGCAGAAACTCGGTACCAAGCGTTTTCCCAGAGATAAGACCAAGCTAGATCAATTTTTCATCCCCGAAAACCCCCAAATACCAAATTTCATCGAAATCGTTGGAACCGTTTCCGAGATCCTGATTATATACACCGGAGGGGTGGGGGGGGGGGGGTTGAGAGGGGGGGAGGGGATGCGGGGGAGGGAGCGCGGGGGCATTAAAGGGGGGATGAAAATTTCATTGATTTTGCCGTAGGATGCACCGTTTTCAAGATATTTGACAAAAACACCGGAGGGGGTGGAGGGGTGAGTCACGTTAAACTATCGTCCGTAAACCGACTTTACAGACAACCGGCTTTTCCTGTTCTGTGCTCCCAATAGGGAACGTGCACATAGACGGTGCTGCCAACTGGTGCCATAAGGGTGCCATCAATTTGAATGTTTTACCTTGATAAGTTTGTTTTACTGTCCGCATAGTGTCTCTTCTGTCGCATTAGTGCTGCCGCCTATAGTTACTGCACGTTCCCTATAATACTTTTTCTAACAAAAAAGTAACTTTTTCTCGCAAAAAATAACTTTTTCTCACAAAAAAAGTAACTTTTTCTCACAAAAGAAGAAACTTGACGTTTTCTCATAAAAAATAAACTTAAAAAAAAAACTAAAAATCTTGAAAAAAAACGTGGTATCGAACCGAGGTCGGCTGGATCCGCGACCACCCGATTTCTAATGTGCCATTATGATCTGCTCGAAGTCGGCGAAATTTAGCTTTATATTCTAATGCAAACAAAAATAGCCGGAAAACACGAGTAAAAGCGATTTTCTGAAAATGAAACATAGCTAGATCAGTTTTTCATCCCCGAAAACCTCCACATACCAAATTTCATCCAAATCGTTGGAGCCGTTTCCGAGATCCTGATTATATATATATATATATATATATATATATATATATATATATATATACATATATACAAGAATTGCTCGTTTAAAGGTATTAGATTTCCTGTATATCGAATATGTGTAAATAAACATCTCTCTCTTTCTCCTCTCTCTCAAAAACCACGTGACCACGGCTGCTGCAATGTGGCCGAAACGTCAAGGTAAATAAATAAATATTTATTGCGTGATAAGTCCCGTTTAGTAAGTATAGTAATTATGAGCCGTAGTAGTAGTTCCCACGCGGGCTCAGTGCGGATTGGGAATTCACAACATATTTGCCGAAATTACGTCACGTTTAGGCGTGATCAGCCGCGGACTGAAACATAACGCACTTTTCACAAATGTGTTGCTAGTAATCGAAACGTCATTACAGGCGTACCGGTAAAGTATGTATAGCCCCTGAAATACCTTGTATTCTTCTTCTTACAGGTTACTCGCCATGGACCAGAATAGGAATAATACGATGGAACTAACTTCCCTAATAACCTTCGACCATTCGTGGCCGCAGAGGGAAAGGTCGCTATTCACGATTGGCTTAACGATCTTTGGCTGGCTCATGAACGGATTCTTCGTGGGATCATTTTTCATTGACGATAACGTCAAGAGAATGGGTAAGTAATCATCTGATTACCTTGATCTCAGTGGCCAAGAGCCATTATCACGCTGTCGATTTGCGATGATATTGGAAGCGGAGCAAACGCGCGGTTTGTTCCCTGCGAAGGCGGAACTGTATCGCCGCGGATGCCCGACGTGTTTAAGGCCGTACCGAGCTTCTTGCGCTAATCGATTTTAGGCATTCTATGCACTCGTGTATGTGTGTGTGTGAGAGCGGCTAGAATCAAAGCCGTGTAACGCAACTAACTATACGGACAATGGGAAGCACGACGGCTCAAGATAGGTTGGTCAGTCCCGCGCGTGTAATTAGGTATTTTCATCGTATTACTAAAACAAATACACAATTTAAAAATGTAGCAACACTAGGCCCTAGAAAACATCTTGTTTTATTAACATTCAAAAGTGCCGTGCTAAGGATTATAAAATAAATCCTTAGTATAAATTATTAGAGACTACTTTGGATTTTTTTCTATCGAGCTAACTACAAATAATCGTGTTTCGAAAAAACTGGGCACTAGAGTGGATCCTCAAATATCTTACACATGAATTTCATGGCTAAAGCTTTGCTAGTAATGATACAGCAAGGGATTTAGCAATAAATGCGCCAAAAGCTCGATAGGGCCTTAATATGTTGCGCGTTTGCGGCGAATCTGTTGCGCCTGCGCGGCGTGCACGCCGCGCGTGCGCACCGCTTCTAATAGGCAGTGTGATATGCAGTGTTGCCAGAATGTTACTTTTCCGTTTTCCGTTTTTAGGGTTCTTTCCTTTAAGGAGTTAAAAATCACCTAAAAGATTACAAAAGTAACCTTCTGGCAACGCTGTGGCAGCAACCGATCGGGTACGATACTCGATAAACAAGTGCTCTTAAAGGAGTTTTTAGGTAACTCTCTGATTATATGCTCTCATTGCAGGCCTCGTGTTCCAAGCCTGCATGGGGCTCTCAGATATGCTTGTGACGACGGCAGTACTTCCAACAGCAGCAGTAATACTGCTGTCAGGTCATGGCGGTTCCAGAATAATTTGTCGCACCCTGCAGTTCTTGATCGAAGCTTCCACATACAACTACAGCATTTTTTCCTGCGTAAGTAACCACCCTTTCAATTTTGCCTCAAAACTATCTTAATGCAGTGAACATAAAATTGTTAATGCAGGTTGCACCAAGAGCTAATATACAACCTATGTCCAACTATCAAAACTTTTTTCCTTGTGAATCCCCTTGTTCTGTTTCGTTTAAGGTAAACGCTGGTATTACCGCCCCCCTTAAGGCAATTTTTTAATCGATCATCATAATTAAGGGTACTGGTTGCCCCGATATTGTTTTTTTAACCTTAATAATGCTTATATTATATTTATTTATTTATTTATTTATTTATGGAGAACCAACAGCTTATACATCATCTTAAACATTACAGTAAATACAGCAAGCCAATTACAGGTTCTCGCCGACAATATGTAAAGATTATAAGTATTTACTAAGTAAATTGCTTTTAAATAAAGGGTTATCTAGTGAAAAAAAAAATTTAAAGTGACCAAGGTGATTGTTGCTATTACCGACCCAATTGTTGCTATTGCCGTTTTTTATGCAGCTATTACCGATCGTACGAATATTTGTACGCCTTTAAGGTAGACGCACAGTAGAGCACTTTTATTTTATCTTGTCAAAGATTACTTTATTATTTATTTATTTATTGGACCTTCAACAACAAGAATACTCATACATGTGTTATTTTACATGAGCAGCTTAAGAGTAAGTACCTTATTAATTATAGAAGGACACCACGCACAAAATAACAGTAGTTTTAACTTAAATAAATTATTTAAAAAAAAAAACTTTGTTTGCTCCTAGACTCGAAACTTAACTAAGCTAACAACATAAAATAATTGTAAGTATATCAGGTTCATTTCTTGGTAACAAAAATAGTTTTAATGAAAGGGAAGGTCGAAGAGTTGAGATCAATACAGTGCTGATATTCCTTATATATCGCAAACATACGCGAGAGCGGACGTTTCTTAAGATTAGTGCAACTATTAGTATAACCGAAAAGTTTAATATTACATGACCTGGGCGTTCTAGGCGGTACAAAGAAATTGATTTTCTGCAATAAATCAGGCCAATTCAGATTACCAGTGACAACTTCTTTAGGAAAACTAAATCCAACATACGCCTTCTATTTTCAAGTGATGCTATTTTAAAATATTTAAGGCGCGCGTGATAGCTTCTAAGTTCTCTATTTTTCTTGCAAGAGTATGTTAGACTTGCAATAAACCTTTTCTGCACTTTTTCGATTCTATTGATTCTTTTTATTACACTGTATTCGTACAAATAAATAAATAAATATAAATGGCTTACTTAATATTATACATACTAATAATTATTATAAATGCGAAAGTATGCCTGTTTGTCTCACCGCTGAACCGACTTTGATGAAATTTCGTGTAATGATAGTTTCAATCCCGGAAAAGGACATAGGATAGTCTAGTGAGAAAAAAATTGTATGATATGGATGGGTAATAGCTTCTCATTGTCACTATTACCGACCCAGACCCGACCCTTATGGGTCGGTAATAAAATCAGTAAGTACAGATGTAAAATGATTTACATAAAAAATAGATGATATTTACATAATAGGGATGACGACTGGGTTAAAAATTTGTCATTCTAATTAGTCCGTCAGTTAGATTATGGGAAAATATGGGACACGTATTTTTTGGTTTATCAAATTATTAAAAATCGACAAAGATATAGATCATCAAACTTCCGGAGTGGGGGCTTGTGACGTCACCCTTAGGTAAAAATTGTACCATATAGTGACGTCACTCAAAACTTCTAAGCACTGTATCCTCCTCATTTTTTGTTTGTCAAACAAAAGAAAAAATACGTGTACAATATATTTTGATAATAAAACTGACGGACTAAACAGTTTTTTTAGTCGTCTAGCCTATTGACATACTTAACTATAAAATAGGCTGTAATCAACAAATATAACAAAATATGTACACATGAGTATAGTATTCAACTTAAAATAATAATTTATAAATTTTGCAATACAAAACCGATGTCCGAATAATATCGTAATTTTTGTTAAATTGAGAACGCTAGAACAAGTAAACTAGACAGAATTGTGTGGGTCGCTAATAGATTTCACAAAGGCTGGTTGTTTCCAATTAAAATAGTTAATACAAGAACTACAGAATTAGTTTATCTAATATATAAAAATCTCGTGTCACGGTGTTAGTTATCGAACTCCTCCGAAACGACTTGACCGATTTTTGTGCAACTTTTTTCTCCGTATTCGGCAGGTCTGAGAATAGGTCGTGGGCACAGAAATATATCGAGATAGAAGGAAAGAGTTTACGTACGACGACTGGCCAAATGGTGTTTATAAGCCCCAATGCTCGCCGCGAACTTCAGTCTGCTTTCGACCGCGGTCTGCGTGCGACGTCAGGTTTTAAAAATAAAATGACTCGTTGTTCAGTAATTAACAGTTCAAATACTACAGATAAAGTTGGAGCTGTTAGTCGAGGTATTTCCTTTCATTGGTAACTACTATTTGTCCTAAAATATCTGTTATTAATTAAAAAACGATTTATTTTATTATTTTCATCAGAACAGTAGCGGGCGATAGTGTGTCCACGCTAGCTTTCCATTGCGGCTTTAATTTGATGAGCCAGACATGGCGTGCGTTCAAAACCAGCAATGTAAAAATAAGCTTTTCAAACTATCGAGTCACGTCCAAGGTCAATTTATCATTTTTTCTGTCAAAAGTAAGAATAGTGATGTACAAGTACACTATCGCAGTTCTTACTCGATTAAAATAGATTTTGAAAGCAGAGGAAATGATAATTACGTTTTTATATTATTATGTAGCTATATAATGTACGTAGTGCAAAGCAAATATTATTAACAAACAGGTTATGGTTACTTCTATATTGCAATTTTATTTTAGTTTTCCGAATGATCCTCATATTAAAAATAAATGGATTGAAAACAACTGGTCGTAAAAAATGGTTTCCTACAAAAAACAGCAAGAATTGTTCTATACATTTCCACGAAGACACCTTTACTGAATTTAGTACCGACGAGTAATCAGTACAGCTTATCCGACTATTGATGTAGTGATGATGTCATATGATGAAAAGGAACACATTTACATAAGGCTAAATATTATTTTAAAAAATGTGCGTGTGTGTGTGTGTGTGTGTAGTACTTACACGATTATGGGTACGATTATAATAACGAGCTATGGAGAGGACTGTGCTCAGAGTTTCTCTACGGGATCGAATCAGAAGCGAGGAGATCCGTAGAAGAACCGGGGTCACCGACGTAGCCAAACGGATTAGCTCGGTGAAATGGCAATGGGCAGGCCATATAGCATGCAGAACATATGGTCGTTAGAGCCCAAAAGTTCTCGAATGGAGACCACAGACTGGCTAGCCCAGCGTGGGACGTCCACCAACGAGATGGACGGACGATTTGGTGAAGGCCGCAGGTTCAGGGTGGATGCAAGTCACTTTCAACCGTAATGATTGGGCGTCAATGAGGGAGGTCTATGTCCAGCAGTGGACGTCCTACGGCTGAAATGATGATGATGAATAACTGCAGCGGCTATAGTAGGTACTGACAAATGTAAAGCAATTTATTGGTTAGGTAGGTACCTACCTACATTTATATTTTTCGATTTGAAATTCTGACCTTTCTCATTTCCTCTGTCGAATATAATTATCATTTCCTCTGTGCATAAGAATCGGTTCCCTAATCGATCTGTGAATCGATGCTTTTGAATTGATTTCGCGCGGCTTATGTTTCCCATCACTAAATTACACTCGTGACGTCAAAGTAGGTACCTACGCAAGATGTTACAGGCTCGGTCTCGCTACAAATTGCCGAGCATTATCCTTCTATCTCGATATATTTCTGTGGTCGTGGGCTATTTTTTATACCCCTAATATGGCAAAACAACGTTTGCTGGGTCAGCTAGTTTAACAATAAAAATGTTATAAAAACAGGACTAATTTTAAAATTAACATAAATAAAACTAACTTAAAATAGCTAAACAAAATTAAAAATTATTACATACAGGAACTTGTTTTATTGTCAAATCTATATATATAAAAGAAGAAACTGACTGACTGACTGACTGACTGACTGACATATCAACGCACAGCCCAAACCACTGGGCCTAGAGATTCCAAATTTGGCATGTAGGTTCCTTATAAGATCCAAGGGTGCACTAAGAAAGGATTTTTCAAAATTCACTCTCTAAGGGGGTGAAACGGGGGTCCAAAGTTTTTATGGGGAAACAAGATTCGTTCGACTATTTTATTCGAAACTTCACAGAAGTACTCCTAATGATAAATGAGTAAACACGTGTTTCAGGTTTTTTGAGAATTCAACCCCTAAAAGGGGGAAAAGGGGTAACAAAGTCTGAAAATCAACATGGGTGTTGTTTCTATGGTTTATCGGGTTGCTGGTTATGAAAACAACAACGGGTTTAAAATCCGACGTGGCGGACGTAAAATACCATCTCCCTGGATGGGGTGCGATAGGGTTGAAATGTCTAAATAAACTAAATGACTGTTGATATATCAACGCACAACCCAAACCACTGGACCTAGAGACTTGAAATTTTGCTCATAGATACCTTATATAATGTAGGCATCCACTAAGGAAGGAATTTTGGGAATTCCCACGGGGACGGGAAAAAACGGGATTTATATATTCGATTCCGAGTGACCCTATCTCAGTAACTATAATAACTAGACTCTTCAAACTTGATACACAAGTAGGTATTACATTATTTAAAACACATAATTCAGGATTTTTCAAAATTCCCACGGGATAAGGAAAAAACGGGATTTATATATTCAGTTCAACGGGATCCTATGAACTATAAATACTAGACACTCTAAATTTGGCATAGAAGTAGGTAATTATAATAGTAAAAAACATTAATAAGGATTTTTGGAAATTCCCACGGGATAAGGAAAAAACAGGATTTTTCGTTTTACTGGTCGTAGAAAGCTGAAATTCGGCATCTAGGTTGCTTGGAGAGTGTACAGGAGGATTAGGAGGGGACTTTTCAAAATTCCCATGGGAACGGGAAAAAACGGAATTTTTCGTTTTACTGGTCGTAGAAAGCTGAAATTCGGCATTTAGGTTGCTTGGGGAGTGTAGAGGAGCATTGAGAGAGGACTTTCCAAAATTCTTACGGGAACGGGAAAAAACAGGATTTTTCGTTTTACTGGTCGTAGAAAGCTGAAATTCGGCATTTAGGTTGCTTGGGGAGTGTAGAGGAGCATTGAGAGAGAACTTTCCAAAATTCTTACGGGAACGGGAAAAAACGGGATTTTTCGTTTTACTGGTCGTAGAAAGCTGAAATTCGGCATGTAGGTTGTTTGGGGAGTGTAAAGGAGCACTGAGAGAGAACTTTCCGAAATTCCTACGTGAACGGGAAAAAACGGGATTTTGCGTTTTACTGAATGTAAGCTAAAATTTCAAAATTCATAAGTTTATGCTGTAAGAAGGCCGCAAAAGGTTCTTTAACCGACTTAAAAAAAAGGAGGTTATGCATTCCACTTTATGTATTTTTTTATGTAGGTATGTTCACCGATTTCTCGGTCAATTGTGGACCGATTATAAAATATATTTTTTTATTCGAAAGAATACAATATACTCCTGAGATGGTCCCATTGTCACCAAATCAGGATCTGATGACGGGATCTCAAGGAAATCGAGGGCAACTCTCAAATTTTGTAGGCACGCATTATGTTTATCATATATTTTCTCAACTATTTAAGTGTTTGCGTCTGGTAGACATCATCTCATGTTGATGAGCTAATGATGGAAGGTAAATCTCCTTAACGGTTAGGAGTTGAGGATATTTTTTCAAATATTATAGGTACGTATAGACCGATTGTTGTATTCTTTCAGGTTATCCGGGTGAGCTGATGATGGAAGGTTAAACTCCTTAACGGTTAGGAGTTTTAGGAAGTTTCTTTAAATATCATATGCACATATAGAACTTTAGTTGTATTCTTTCTGGTTATTCAGATGAGCTGATGATGGAGGGTATAACTCTTTAGCGGTTAGGTCACACAACACCTTTACAAAATACTATAATATGTATAATATCAATGCTAAGTAGGTACACAGCGCTTCCAGTTACTGAAGTTTCCGTAGAAGGTAAGAAAACATAGAATTATACCTAATGCAGGACAGGGGAAAGTAATAATAGGTTTTATATTATTAACAAGCCTGGTTATTTTAGTGCCCGCTTCCGAATTAGTGAAAAACATTGTATATAAAAAATACTGTAAAGGACCGTATCTACCTGAAGTTTAGTCGGGCTTGCTTGCACGCTTGCTTGCACGCTTACTTGCACGCTTTTATGCACGCTTGCTTGCTTGCGTGCATGCTTGCTTGCTTGATATCTTAGATCTTTGGAATACTCGTGGTACACGCGAGCGAAGCCGCGGGCAAAAGCTAGTAATAACATAAACGAGGGAAAAACAAAACATCACGTTCGAGCCAACACCATGTCCATGGGTCGTTAGTACCCACTAATTTTAAAACCAATGAAGCTATTATCGCCCTATTTTAATTTCGTGTTTTATCATTTAAAACGACATATGTTCAATAAAATGTTGCATAAAATGAAAAATTCACCCTTCTGTGAGTATGTTTAACAATACATTATAGCTTCAGATATCACTTATTTCTTTAAAATAGCTTAAGCAAAAAAATCACGTGCTTGCCTGTATTCTATGGGATAACCGGCGTCCACGCAGTCCGCACAGAAACTGATGTGTTTTATCCCTTTTTCGTAGTGCCACACACACTAATGCAAAAATATCTGATGCGCAACATTCAAGACGTGTGTGTGTTGATTCACCTACCTGTAGCATAAACAGTTCTAGAAACGTATAAATTGCGAATCACATTAATGGGTCAGTATTACCTGCAGATTTTCGATGGAGCGTTAGGTAATACCTGCGTTTACCTTAGTAACCTTGTGAAAAAATTACTAATTCTGATTATTCTATTAAGAATTTTTATTTATAAGAGCTGTTTTGTCAACAGATGATGTCAATTGAATCATTCTTCCGGCTGTGCAGAGGCTCTGAAGACTACAACGTATTGATCTCAAAGCGCATCGATATTATAACTATCTTAGTCTTCTTTTTAACTTTTAGCACTGCCGCCGTCGGCGTCTACCTAGGACTCGACTACGATTGCTGCTACCGATCGTACTCCGGCAACTTGGTCTTCAGAATAACCGCTAACCTAATCTTCCATGTAATTCCGAGCTTAATCACCATATTTTTCTCGATTAACGCTTCTTTGAAAATGAAACACCGCGCCGATACCGACATCCATTATAGGACGTCTCAGCAGTATAAAAATGATCGGTACGGGCATTATATTAATGTTTTCGTCTTCATCCTGTACGTTAGAGCTTGGCTGCCGTATCTCGTCTTGGCGTATGGATATCCATTTGTGAGTAATTCAGCCTTCTATCGAAGCGTGTGGCTTGCAGTAGGTCGGTCGGTATTCACCAGTGCCATTTATGGCATCTTGGATAGGAATTTCAGGCGGGCTTTTGGACAACAATTCAATTACATTTGCTGCAAAAAAGCTATAACGGGTCGAATGGTGAGACACCACATGAGGGCTTGCGGGTACCACGCGGCCACTGGAGAAGTGCATTTACGCTTGATGCACCATGCCATTAATGCAGAGAGTCCCCGCCGCCCTGCACTAATCCCCCGCGACACTCAATAGATATTTCATTATAATTCGTCATTTCATTCTCAATATAAGTATTTATTTACCAAGTAATCCTTTAACCTACTAGGTAAATAAATACTTATATCTTCGAATGAAATGACTATTATAATATCGATCGAACTTCGCTTCAAGAAGTTCGTTTGATCTTATATTATATTTCACTTCTCTCTCTCTTTTTCTAGATCGTCAGTCCACCTCATGGACTGCCTTCCCACATTTCTGCGCCCGGTCCGCGGTCTCTACTCCAGCACTTTTCTTCCCCATCTACCGTCAGACCTGCGACATATCTATATGGCCAGCCCACTTCCACTTTCTTTTGGCTATTGTTTCCGCTATGTCAGTTAGCCCTGTTCTTCTACGGATTTCAGTATTTCGTACCTGATCGCAACTCACTTGAGAACAATCAAATTGTATCAACTTAAAAGTATCTACGTTAGCGGCCTACGTAACTCGAAGGGCATAATTAATTTTAAAGTGGTAGTCAGAAAAGTGTTATTGGCGATAATGGTGTCTCTAGCATAAGAATAAATAATAACAGAGTAGAAGGGAAATTCTCGCTGCGGCCGGACTCAAGGTCACGATATTAGAGTAAAGGCTAAGCCTTTGCTCAGTCAGGGTGTCACGGCCGGCGTCGCCGCACGCACGTTTGGCATATTGGCTGTTTACTGTTTGCGCGTTCGATTTATTGGAAACAAATAACAATGGCGTCAAGTTATTGTGGTGTATTTGGGTGTATGAACACTGATGTATGAAATGGCTTCATTTGGTATGGCACTTGTAATAACTTCTTACTTAGAAATACCTATCTATAATATGTAGGTACGTACAGTCAAGGATTTTAATTGTTAGGCCACTTGCCACTGTTCGTATTTTAGCCGTGTAATGCAAATCAGCATATACGAGTATAAGCGGCTTCACCCGATTTGCATTACGCGGCTAAAATACGAACAGTGGTAAGTGGCCTAACAATTAAAATCCTTGACTGTACCTAATGATTTATAATTTCATATTTTGTTAAACTTCTTTTTTTTTTTTATGTTAGATAGGCCAGACAAACGAACTAGTGGGTCACCTGATGTTAAATGAACACCACTGTCCATAGACACCCGCAGCGCTTTACACGATATAACTAAAATAAAATAATGATTTCAAAGTAAATAAAAACTTATATTTTAGAGATATTATCTTTAGACGTAAGTAATATTTAACAGTAAGCAACCCTAGCAACACGCCTGGACGACAGAGGGGTGTAACAACGTGAGGGGGGAAGTAGGTATACAAATGGCGGCGTTTTGGACGCGGTCAAAACAGATTCCCTTCTACTCTGTTATTATTTATTCTTATGTCTATAGTCATATTAGGAAAAAGAAAAAGTCTTTCCTATGGGTTTGAATTCGTATTTTCTTGAAATAGAGAACTTCTCTGTTCTCTTTCTCTCTACCACATTTATACCAGCTACAACATTTACACGTAGGAATAGGACCAAAGTAATTTACACTCCGAGAGTGAAAACTAAATTTGCAAAGAGACAACAACCTGCACAATCTGCCAACCTGTATAATGTTATAAACAAACACTTAGAAATTTATTCCTTGACTGCATATGAGTGTAAAGCTAAATTAACTAAATGGTTAAAAACTAAAAGCTATATTGATATTGAGAGTTTAATTCAGAAACCTGTATGATGATTATCATACCCGCGCATACGCATTAACGCACACACACACACACACACACACACACACACACACACACACACACACACACACACACACACACACACACACACACACACACACACACACACGCACACACACTCACGCACACACACTTATACACACACAGCCGCACCATACCTACCATTAATATACATACGTTGCCTCACTTTATTTTTATTTTTTATTTTTTGTTGTTATATTTTAATAAAACTTAATAAAAATAGTTTAGAGTACCTACACCTAAGTAGTTTTAAGTTACATAACATGGAGGAGCGGTGTTCTCTTAGTACGAGTATCATGATACTCAAAAAGAGGCACCAGCACAGTTATTGTCATAACTAACTAAGTTACTGAATAAATTATTTTCATTTTCATTCATTTTTCTCTTCTCTTCTTTTCTTCTCGAGAACTGCTGAACATATATAAATAATATGTCACCTTTATATGGTATCTACTGCATAGAATGGTACTGCTACTACTGCATCCTTCTAGGATACCCAGCGAGCCATACATAGGGGTCCATTAAATGAGGGAGAGAGCGAAGAAGCTCACAAAGTACCTATCACCAAAAAAAAAGTAGATCTCTGGGCTTTTCCAAGATTAACACTATTTCCAAGGTTTCAGTTTGAAATCTTCCTCTAATGCAGATGATGTTAGCTTAGAATAGTTAGTTACTTTGTCACAGGTTTACAGGTTTAATATGTATCTACTTATAACTTTGAACACATCTTGTACACAGCAGAATTTTGATCTTCGCCTAGGTGTTTAGCCGTGTTGTCACCGTTTTGAAGAACAGCATCAGCATTTTGATTCTGAGCTAAAACGGCGACAGCAGGGGTTCCCAGCCTGCTTCAATTTCCATCTTCGCCATGTGAAAAAATGAAAAAAAAAATCCTAGTTATAATTCCTAAGCAGTTGGAGATCCCTCTTTATCTCATCAAACTAACTTTCAGGATACTAACGGTATAAATCAATATTTTTGGAAAATTAAAAAATTTTGATAGTAGACATATTTTTATAAAGGGATGCAACTACAAGGGGCATTCCTATTATATTTAAATATTTATAATGTTGATAAAGTTCTTAGTTTTTGAGAAACTTCGCATTTAAAATGCATTTATATGATCTCATATTAAAATTTAGAAAAAGTTTTGTAGCTTCTAGACAGACATATTTACACCTAACTTCTATATAATGAAGATATTTCATTGCTATCACATTGTCTCGTCTCTTGATAAGGTATTTATAGTAATCCTGTCTTTAAGAGCAGGGAGCTTTGTTTTTGTTTATATAATTTAAACATAGGATATTTGTTGTTAGAATGTAGAATGTCTTAAATTAATGCTGTGTTATGGATAGTACTTAATGTTAATTAGTTTTAGATAGTGAATCTTTATCTGTTCTTTGTGCCTATATCGTTCGATCGTTGTGAAATAATGTACCTGTCCTATCATATTTAAATATTTACGATGTTGATAAAGTTAACATATAATGAAGACATTTTAGCTATTATACATTGTCTTGTATCTCGATAATGTATTTATTAATCCTATCTTTAAAAGCAGGGAGCTTTGTTTTTGTTTATATAATTTAACCATAGGATATTTGTTGTTAGAATGTAGAAAAAATACTGTCTTGAATTGTAGGTAAGACAAAATATGGGTGTTAATCTTTTTGATTGAATCTTTGCTGAAACAATTCATTTCAACTGTGTTGGAACTAATGCTAGTTATGGATAATGTTACTTAGTTTTTGCGTAATAAATGTTTAGATTAGTTTAGTTTACTTATCCATTTAATATAATGTTTAGATTGTAATAGGGATAATGCTCAAGGAGCGTCGTTACAGACAGAACCCGGGATAGAGTCTGCGAGAGTCTGAGATCTGCCCTTTTGGTCAGATACGAACCTCAAATTCAAATTCAAAAACATTTATTTGTAAGAATACAGTAGGTAAAAAGATCTTAAAATAAGTTTAGCACATGTATTCAGCATGCAAGCAAGCGTACAAATATTTAGTTTTAGGTCACTAAGATTAAATTACAATTTAAAAAAAGTATTTCAAACAAACCAAACCTCAGGCTCTGTGGTAGAGTTATACTGTGTGTTAGTATATTGCTGTGAAATGTCACATACTTACTTAAATAAATGTTAGATGTCGAGGTATATGTTTCATTTAACAATAGGTATATGGAGAGGCGGATCCTATCCCACCGATATATCAAGTACCTAGACTGTACATATATAGTTAATCGCGTACCAGGGTGGGTGGTACCTTTTCACAACCATGTCAACATGACATTTGCAATTAAAAGGGTTCACCCTGTTATTATGTACGTGATTCAGTTTCATTGACTGTACGGGCGACCAAGAATATGTTTTACCACCCTGACATTTAATATCCGTGTATGGCTTAAAATCTTAAAATATCAAAGGCTATTTTCACTTTCAAGTCAGTGTGTTAATCAGCCTTATATTTTGTATTCTCATGTGGAAACTGTCACGAAAAAATGGTAAGATTTTCATTCAGACATCGGAATTTACGGGGCATAGCTGGGTTTCCATAGTAATTTGGTTACATCAAATGGGCTCGGGTATTTTTTTTATGAATTTCCTACTTGTGACAGGTTACTTATGATTTTTTCATGTATTGTTTTTTGGTATTTTGGGGATTTAGCTAGTCTTTAGCTATCAATAAGTCTGTATAATGGGAGAGTTAATACTTGAAAGGTTTAGGTAATTAATTAAATGTAAACAAAACAATGTCAACTGATGTCTTAAATACTGTAATTCTCCCATTAAACTATTTAAACATTTACATTTCTATATTAAAATACGTTGGTCTAGTTTGTATTACAATGATAGATGAATAAAATGTTTTGAACCCTTGAATGTACCAAATTTGGAAACTGAAGTTTGTTTACATTTAGTTAACTACCTAAACCTTTCAAAGTATAGTGAGAATAAGTCCAAACAACGGATACCAATAAATGCTATTTGATAATAATATAATAATAGGGCAATAGTTTGAGGGGCCCATTTAGTGAATGGCGAGTCACCGCCTACCAAAAGTTCAGTTTATGAGATATTGAAATGGTAGGTGTCCGTTATCTCACTCCATAGCCCGGTAATCCTGTCCACAACATCCCAACCCCATAGCCAATTCCATGTCGCTTCCTACCTGGCAATAGTTTGGCAACTGTGGAGGACTGTCCGCTAGCACATCCTCATGGTGTATTAGGGGATAGACCTCCATAGTTGCGCCCATCACATTTATATTATATGGTACCAAAGGCCTCTTCATGTTGGCTTCGGCCCCATGAATGCCTTTCAAATGACCGGGTCCCCATGGGCCCGTGATCGGAAATCCGTACCAACATAATAATAATAATTGTTTTGGTGATAAGGTTGAGATTTGAATGGCTTGATTTTTGTAGGATTTATTTAAAAGAAATACGTGTGGTTCGATTGAGTTTAATTTGCGACTGACGTATGTTAGTGACAATCCGAATCATAGGCTTCTGTGCAATTGTAGCTATATAGATAGGTTAATATTTACATCAACATACCGCCCACCAAGGGACTATTGAGTCCTTTCAACTTGAATTTAAACAGCATGCAAAATTGGTGACTGAAACGATTTAACTATTTTATTATAAGTACTTAAATATTACTCTATATCAACAGGTAGGGCATACAATTTTGTAACAGATCTATTTACTATGTTACTACCAGATTTCACACTGTATACTCTAGTATAACCATCATTTCCAGGGTGTTTTTCAACAATCCTTCCTAATGACCATTTACCTGGTGGCAAATTGTCAGTCTTGATTAGGACAATATCTCCAATTTTAAATTCATCTTCTTTCTTTAGCCATTTAGGTCGCTGTAATAAAATAAAAAAATAAAAAATCTGGTTAAATATTCGTCCTGCCATCTTCGCCAGAAATCTGATAATAATTTCTGAGTATGCTGCCATCGTGACAAGCTGTGCATCTTAGCGTCTCTATACTCAGGACCTGGAACTACGATGGGGGCTTCTCCAATTAAAAAATGTCCAGGTGTGAGAGGGTTGAGATCTTCCGAATCTGTATCATCAATCGGACACAAAGGTCGCGAGTTCAAACAGGCCTCTATCTGGCAAAGGACAGTTGACATTTCTTCGAACGTAAGACTGCTGTTGAGTATTCGTTTAAGGTGATGTTTTATTGATTTAACACCTGCCTCCCATAAACCACCAAACGTAGGGCTGTAGGCGGGTATAAAATGCCATTGGGTGCCCTCAGTTGCGAGTGTTTCGGCTATTTTCCCCGTAAACTTTAAGTTTGCTTCGTTCCAGGCATCAAAGAGATCCTTGTTAGCTCCTACAAAATTTCTCCCCTGATCGCTCCACATATGACTACATTTTCCTCTTCTAGCCACAAAACGCCTAAAGGCTCCTCCTATAAATGCCTCTGAAGTGAGATCACCGACCAATTCTATATGAATGGCTTTCGTGGACATGCATTATGAAGATAGCTATGTAAGCCTTTGCAGTTTTTGCACCTCTTCCTCTGGATGACAGAACTTGAAAAGGCCCGGCAAAATCCACTCCGCTGTGTAAAAAGGCTCTTGATGGAGTTACTCTGACTTCTGGGAGGTCTCCCATAATTTGAGATTTGGCTGTGGCTCTTTGCTTTGCACAAATTAGGCATTTTTTTATGTAAGGTTTCGTCTGTGACTTGGCTCTTAAAATCCAATATTTCGAGCGTAAGTTGCACATCATTAGCGCCAATCCTCCATGTAGTGTCTTATTATGTGCATCAGCAATGATTAAACGCGTTAGGTGGTTTTGATGTCCCAAAATAACTGGATGTTTCCTATCGTTGTCAAGCAAGTCAAGCATGCCGGAGGCGACCGCCCACCCTGAGTATATTATTTTCATCTAGATACGGGTTCAGCAATCGCAGCACGCTCGTTCTTTTTACTTGTTGGTTTGATTGCAATCTTTCAATTTTCTTCTCTAAATTCGTCTTCTTGTACCTTTCTAATGCAAATGGTAAGTGATGTGTCTAATTCCATTGTTGTGAAGTCATTATTAATATTTTCTGTTTTCTATTTACAGTTTAAAAATCTTCGGCAATATGTTATGACTTTTATCAGTTCTTCCAAGGAGTCAAACCCTTCAAATTGTGCAGTTAATTTAGTACTTAATTTGTTTTGTTCTTCAGCATTGAAGTAAGTATACATTTTAGCTGTTTTCATTTCTTCATCTGTTGTATGTATTTCTGTTGAATTAATTTTTATTTTTTTTTCAGATAGCCAGCTCGGTCCGTTCCACCACAGTTTATGCGTCTTCAACTCCGCCAGTAGTATTCCTCGAGAGGCCACATCTGCTGGGTTTTCATAAGATGGAACATGGTGCCAATGTTTGTTGTTTAGGTTTTCAACAATTTCTACAACTCGATTGGCTACGAAAGGCTTCCATCGGTTGGGTTCTCCACAAAGCCACGCGATCACGATGGATGAATCTGTCCAAGCGTACATCTGAGAAGTAGGTATTCTCATAGCTTGCCCAACTTGCTTCATTAAGTTGGACAGCAATATAAGGCTCCACAAAGTTCTAGGCGAGGCAATGAAATAGTCTTCAGTGGTGCTACTCTAGTTCTGGCAGCGACGAGTTTACATTTAATTTTATTCTTTGTTTCAGTTCTTATGTAGACTACAGCCGCATATGCATGCATCGATGCATCACTAAAGCGATGTATTTGAATGGATTTGATGTCTAAATTGTCAGTGTAAAGCCATCGGTCTATTTGTATGTCGGTAACATTTTCAAAATCTTCTCTTATTTTTCTCCATTTTTGTTCCAGACCAAAACTTACACTCTCATCCCAGTTCATCTCTTCGAGCCATAATTTCTGAATAAATATTTTTGCCATAATTGTACTAGGTGCAATACATCCAAGTGGATCAAATAGTTTCTGTACATCAGATAAAATGTTTCATTTAGTTACGTTTTTCGTCGTCGGTAGTAAAGACGAATTGTATTGAAATGTGTCTTTTCCTAAATTCTAAACTATTCCAAGAGCTTTTATGGTACCATCAAGGTTCAGTTGTACATGAGCATTAGTTGATCTTTCGTTGGCATCAAATGCTTTCATAAATTCAATGTTGTTTGATGCCTATTTTGTCAGACGAAATCCACCCTTGTTTAAAATGTTTGAAACTTCTTTAGCAACTGAAATAGCCTCTTCAGGAGTCGATGCACCAGAAAGTAAGTCATCCATGTAAAAATCCTCTTTAATTATTTTGACAGCTTCTGTTTGTTCACGCCCTTCATCTGTAGCAACGCGCTGTAGTGTTTTGACTGCTAAATACGGGGCTGGTGCCGTGCCACACGTAACTCTTAGAAAACGATAGTCTCTTAAATCTTCGGATGCGTTTTCTCTCCAGACAATCCGTTGATAATCTGTGTCTTCAGGAGCAACCAAAATTTGACGATACATTTGTGCGATATCTGCCACAAATGCAATCTTTTTCATTCGCCATGAGATGGCGAATGAAAAAGATTGCATTTTAAAAGGTTTCTCAAATCGTCTTGTAGCTGAGGCCCATCCATTAATTCTTCATTCAACGATATATTATTCAATCCCTTACAGGAAGCATCAAAAACAACGCACGTGCGACTGGTTTCCTTGTCTTCGCGAACAACAGCATGGTGTTGTTGTAAGTATACTGATTTGTTTGTTTCTTTTTCTTCTTTAGGTATTTCTTCCATGTGCCCTTGATCTATGTAATCTTTAATAACTTTCGTGTATTCTGATTTCAGGCCCGGTGACTTGCTGAATTTTCTCTCCAACTGAAGAAATCGGTTTGTAGCTATCTCTTTTGTGTTCCCGTCGGGTGATTGTGGATTATCAGTTTTAAATGGAAGTTTGACTATGTATCGTCCTACTTTGTTTCTGCTCGTTGTCTTTTCATAAATTTCTTCACATAATTTCTCTTCTTGTGTTAAGTGTCTTTTAGTGTCTGTGTCAATTTCCCATATAGCTTTCAGCATGTCTTCCATGTCAACTTGATGATGCATAACGAGGTGAGTAACTTCATGACACAGCACATGATAAGCATAAAAGAGTGCCGTGGCGAGATGGATACTTCGTTACGGATGACGTGATGCTCTTCAAATATATTTTTCACGCCACTGCTCGGAAATGTGGCGAAAGATGGTCTGTTCTCGGTCCCCAAAACAATCAACAGTTGTATATTGAATGAGCAGGCCTTCTATGAATTTAAACTGGACAACGATAACATTGTTGGCCTGTTCCATGGAGCAAGTCGACCAATCACATCGGCCCGCTGATCACTGATTTGACCAATCAGATCACGACTTGTGCTGCATATGAAATTAAATTGGCCAATGAGAATTCGTTTTATTTTATAATAAGATGAATATTCACGGATAGGCATAGGAATCAGATTCCATACAGCCATATAAATATGTCTGTTTTTAATTATCTGACATATAGTTCTGTCACGGTCAGAGTCGTCAGTCCGTCCCAGTCATGTCCTGTCAGCTCCTCATGCCTTCTGTAAAGCGATATAATTATATAGTGTACTTTAAGGTGCGCTACGATGAGCAGCCAGCGGCTAATAGGGGGTAAACAAACAAAGGCGACCACCAGACGACCAGATGGTTTAGTGGTTAGAGACCCTGACTATGAAGCTTGAGGTCCCGGGTTCGATTCCCGTGTCGGGGCAGATATTTGTATGAAAAATACGAATGTTTGTTCTCGGGTCTTGGGTGTTTAATATGTATTTAAGTATGTATCTATCTATATGAGTTTGTTTATCCGTTGCCTAGTACCCATAACACAAGCTTTGCTAAGCTTACTTTGGGACTAGGTCAATTGGTGTGAATTGTCCCGTGATATTTATTTATTTATTTATTTATTTAAAGGGAATACGCGTTTTCACTTGAATTCTTAATTTGCTTACACGTTCATTTGTTGTATAATTCACTTTATTTCGTCGCAGTAGTCGTGAAAAGCTCTGTGTTAAGCCTCTGCCGAAAGTGCAATAGATGGACTCGTAATAAACTCTTCCATCTATTGCTGACTGACTTTAGCCCTTACAACAATGTACTATTTTTCAAAAACGGTAAAGTGCTCGGTTTTTAATTTGAAATTTAAATAGGCACATTTAAGCTTATATTTAAAATGATCACTACGTATAACATGTAATCATTATTATCTTTAAAGTAGGTAAGGCAGTGGGCATGCATGTCCCCGCCATTTGTATGGAAATTGGTGCGTTTTCCGCTGAGTTACAAATTTCTTCAAATTTTTTTTTTGTTTGAAATATTAAATTTAGTTATTTCAGTTTTTTTTTTATATAAGTTATTTACACTGGAAAAAAACTCCAGGTATGCCTTATATTTCATAAAAATGAATGGCCCGGTCCACATAGCATAGCACTGGTGGAAAGGGGTTTAACTAAGCTATGTTTTTTATATGGGCGAAATTTTATTTTGTTGTCTGTTTTGGTTTTTTTTTAATTTGGAATATTTTAAATAAATAAATAAATAAATAAATATCACGAGACAATTCACACCAATTGACCTAGTCCCAAAGTAAGCTAAGTAAAGCTTGTGTTATGGGTACTAACTAGGCAACGGATAAACATACTTATATAGATAGATACATACTTAAATACATATTAAACACCCAAGACCCGAGAACAAACATTCGTATTTTTCATACAAATATCTGCCCCGACACGGGAATCGAACCCGGGACCTCAAGCTTCGTAGTCAGGTTCTCTAACCACTAGGCCATCTGGTCGTCTAAAATTTAATTTATTTTATTTTATTTTATTAATTTTATGTGATATCTTCTCAGAATCACGAACTTTTTTGAGCCTACTAGGAGAAAAAGTGTCAAAATTTCCATATCATTTTGGATTCTTTCGAACTCTTCGTCGGAGCGACGAAACCTTCGCTTCTCTTACCCCAGGAGCATATAGGTATTATCGTTTACGTTTCGGAAACTTTTACAATTTTGTTTCTTTGTATTTATGAGGAATACTTAGTCTCCTTATTCTTTGCCACTTATAATTGTTGTCGGTAGCTGATTATTATCAGTTTTGACGTACCGTTCGTCATCCATGACTAAGCAACCATATTTTATCAGAAAGTGGTCGTACCTACAGTTTTCTACAACGTAATTTGACAGAATTTTCTCGTTTTTCTGATCTTTTAGGTCTGACTATAGGTTTGTGTGATTAAGCTACGAAACTTGTATTTTATGTACTTATGAATGATTTGGATATTTTTAAATTTTTTTGCAACACCTCTGATAGATAGGCTCGGATTTCTCGTATTTATAACAATTGACGGCATAAAGGTATTTTTAGCTTTTTTTGTCCACTGGTCCACTTTTTCTACCACTTCATTGCACCATCTATTTATTGATTTTAAGACACTTAGCAATGTCGTGTGAAATACCCGGATTTTATTGAAAAATAATCACGATTTAATATTCGCATTTGAAGTTCTTTCAACGGCATTTTTTTAAATACATTGCATAATAAAAATACCGTTTGATAAAACAGAATTTTGGCAGCGCGGTTTAATATAAAATTATTATTTTTAACGACAAATTAATCCTGAGATTGAATTAAAACCGACGCTTGACCGAGCTTTTTTGGATTTTTTCCACACTTTAAATAAAAAAGGCCCGTTTGGAGAGACTTGTGCTCTGGGTCTTCCTCGAGTGGCTACAGAGCATTTAGTGGAAACGGACACATAACTTCGTAGCGTAAATAGCTTTCACAATTAACCTCACTGTATGACTGCATAGCACATTAAAATTTCTAGTGGATAAGCACCATTAAAATATTTTTTCACGAGAACTTATTATGAGCACTGAAGTGTTCCGAGTTATTTTCATCGCGCTGAACTTGCTACACGTTTCACTGTACAGTCAGCAGCACAAGTGGTCGAGCTACCGTAGAATTTGTGTGTAGATTTCTAGATTTTATGCGACGGAAACAAACACTCTTCTACTTTTGCTGCTGACTGGATAAAAAAATACACACATACTTTTTTGAAATGACAAGAATAAATTAAAGACATGATATTAAATTAATGGTGGTAGCGTGGCAAGGAACATTTAAGAAATATAAAATTTCCGAAATAATTAAAATTAAATTAATTTATGTTTTATATTGCTTGACAAGGAAAAACTTTATGAAGTTTACTGTGGAAACTTTCTACGATGGGTCTGAAATCAAATGGTTCGACTGTACATATTTAAATCAAACTGAAATAAAAACAATAAATGCTGAAAGAAAATATGAAAAATTAAATTAATATTAGTTACAACAAAGTACTTACGGGTATCGGCGTCTCGGCAGGTAAGTGAGGAGCCCGATTGGAATCGACTTCCGATTTCAACGAAATCTGGAGGCAGAATGACGCACCGGACGGGACTGCCGGCTTTATACCCTCCAGCCCGGGGCCAATGTCGACCTTGGTCTATTACCAGGCTTCGAATTGCATCTGCGCATTAAAAAAAGCAAAACATTTTTATGTCAATTCACGTATTTGCTCTGGAACTTTAGTTGTTAACCGGGGCGGAGCGGGGCGGGGCGGGGCTTATTTCCTGTTGTCTCAGCCCATATTACGCCCACTGCTGGACACAGGCCTCCTCTCAGCATGAGAGGGTTTGGGCTGTTGGTTTCCCGGCGGGCCCATTGGATTGTTTTGCTTTGCAAGTGTGTGTTGTGCAGGTTTGCCTACGATGTTTTTACTTTACCTTAAGGTAAATTTGATTGTGGTAAATTTCAAATGTAATCACACATGAATATTGAAAAATTTAGAGAGCGAGCTCGGGATTTGAAACGTCCCAAAGGAACATCAGCGCCGTTCGCAAGACCGGCATTTTGCTGATTTGGGACCACGGTTTGGTAGCGCATTTTTTTATTCCTTTGTTATTTTTGAAGTTTGATGTCACGAAAGTTTTTTCTTTTTTTTTATGTTAGATAGGCCAGACAAACGAACTAGTGGGTCACCTGATGTTAAATGAACACCACTGTCCATAGACACCCGCAGCGCTTTACACGATGCCAGTGCGTTGTCGGCCCTAAAGGAGAGGGAATAGGGGAAGGGGGAGAGGGAGGGGGAGAGGGAAGGGGTGAGGTATTCTGCCGTGCTCAAGCTAAAAGGCGGCTAAGTGACAAAACCAACTTTTGAGTAAACGGCGAAAAACGTCACAAAAATTTCAAATCGATGCTGGTCAATTTCCTTAAATCTTTAGCTATGTTGTCATATACCAAACGGTAGATCTTTTTTTAATTTATGATTTGATTTTAGTTACTCTTGTAATATTATAGTTTTTGTGCTACTAAAAGTCATTTTTTCCTTTATAGTTATGAAAATAAAATAAAATCCTTTTTACATTGCAGTACAAAAAGGCGGTTAACGGATCTTAACTGCTTTATAGACATGTATTTTTTGTTAATGATATAGGAATTGTTTTGAAATAGATAGTTAACTACAATTACGTAACTAGAAAGCAGTTATCTGTTTTAGTGGCATTTTAATCTGGGTTAGTGAGTATAATTGTTAACCCAGTCCATAACTATAAAGTGGCAAAGGGCACATTGCCGCCTTTTAAACTAATTCACTGTTTCTTGTTTACTTTCCGATATACTGGAACATAGCTTAAAAGCGGTTAACTTACAAACCTTTTGGCGTCACTGCTTTTTAGTCTTGTACGAGTCCCAATATTTTTTTAAGAATCCTGCAAAATTGGCCGTAACTACAAATTCAAATAAACATTTTACTGTGAATTATTCGTTTATTTCGATGTATGTAAAATCGACATTCAAATAGCTCGTCATTGCTACCATAGTTAATACTTCATTGTGATATTAAAATAGAACAAATATGGCACTCTGCGCAAAAATCAAAAGGATAGTTACAATCTCAAAAAAAAGCAACTTAGTCACAGTAATTTAGAATTATGTCCATTTGAATAATAATATGGTATTAAAAAAAAGGTCATAGGGGTGTAAAGGAGAACCCAGAATCTCAATCTCCAAATGTCAACCTCACCTGCCCGTGGTGCACCCTGCTAGCAACTGACGAGGCTCTGGTGACCGACAGATGGCGGAATTACTATGCAAAAGCAAGTAGGCAAAATTAAGTCGGCCAGCAACGGGCAGCAGCGTTGCTGGTGCAAGTGGCCTAATTCTGCGATTACCAACCCGCCTGCCCAGCGAGGTGATTATGGGCAAAACCTTTTATGGTAGCACAACCATTACCCCGGCCCCCAGTTCTCGGCAGCCCTACTATTCCTGGTTACGGTAGCGGCCATGGTAACGGTAGGGCGGGGGGTGGCATATCTTGGGTTTGTCGGAGGTCCGTAGAGACGGAGAGGATACGATAACCTTAAGCTCCGGTAACCTATTCTACTTTCGGGAGGGCGAACAGCAGTCCCAAGGTGGAGTCGGCTTCCTTATCAATAAAGCTCTCTGTAACAATGTGGTGGAGATCGGTAGCGTGTCGGCAAGGGTAGCATACCTTGTACTTAAGTTGACTGATAGGTGCTCCTTGAAAGTTATACAAGTGTACGCGCCGACCTCGGCATACTCCGACGACGAAGTGGAAGCTATGTATGAGGACATAAGTAAAGCCATGCATAGCACCACTAGAACACATTACAGCGTTGTTATGGGAGACCTCAACGCTAAGGTGGGAGTACAGGCATGCGACGATTCGACTATCGGACCGCACGGATTTGGAGTTAGAAACCACAGGGGCACATGTTGGTCAGCTTCCTGGAAAGCCAAAAGCTTTTTCTAATGAATTCTTTCTTTAAGAAGGGGCCTTACAGTAAGTGGACTTGGAGAAGCCCCGACGGTAAGACGCGAAATGAGATCGATTTTATCATGACGGATACAAAGCATATATTCAGGGATGTCTCAGTAATCAACAGGTTTAACACAGGCAGTGATCATCGACTTGTTCGAGGCACTCTGAATATACGTCATAAGCTGGAGAGAGTCCGCATGGTGAGATCTGTTTTGCGTCCAACACAACTCTTGTTGATTTGTTGGAAACCACCGACGATGTTGATAAAGAGGCCGACCAGTTGGTGAGGACGATTCGGGATGTGGGAACAACGTGTTTCCCAAAGCAGCGAAGTGTACAGCAGTCTAAACTCTCTCGCGAGACTCTGGAACTCATGAGGCGGCGACGAGAAATGGCGGCGCAGACTGTTTCGTTAGGTGAAACAGAGCTCTCCAAGCATGTTAGAAAGCTGATAAGGCGAGATCTCCGTAGCTCCAATACTCGCTCTATTATGGAGGTAATAGAGCGCAACCGGGGATCGAAAGTCTTTCTACAGCAACTTGGAAGGAGCAACCTAATGAAACTAAAAACTGCAAATGGCCAAACCATCACCTCTAAGCCGGAAATCCTCGCCGATATTGAGAGCTTTTATGGACAGCTGTATGCTTCCCATGCTGCACAGCCTCTTCCCGATCCAAGTCACATCAGAGCCTCACTAACACGCCACTACAGATAATTATCCCGGACGTCGAAATGAGCGAGATTAGGATTGCCCTGGGGCAGCTTAAAAACAACAAAGATCCGGGTGAAGACGGAATTAGAAGACGGAAGACGGAATATTAAGTATGCGTATTGTTGATCGAAGTTGCAAAATGTCAACTTAATCGGTAACCAGGAAGTGGGTCAAATTTAACGTACAAGATACATACCTACAAAGCCAATCACATGCTTTGTGCAACCACGGTTGCCAATTTATTTATTTATTTCAATCATATTTATTCCTTAAGTCAGTAATGACCTTGTTTGAAATCACTTGTCAATAAATGATAGTAATTGGAAAAAAATACACGTGAGTGGCTAATTGTAATATATGTACATACTCTACTAGTCAACCGAGTACATTACAAATCTTGTAATACTAATTCTAATTCTGCGATTACACAAAAAGAAAATATGTAACTTACAGACCTCATAATATGTTTATTGGCCATAATGTTATTTGGTGGGAATGCGTCGCCGTCCGCCCGCGAAACGTCTTCCTACACTAAGAGGTTACTGCACATTGACACATCTACTTCTTTTTTATGGTAAGTTTTCTGGTTTAGCGAGGGTACAGAAGAAAGAGGCAGGCGTAGTTAGCTGCATTTTAGTCATGTATTGTAGAATAGCCCCCTTTTAGTTATGCAAACAATTAAATAAAATATGTCGTTTACTTTGCGCACGGACAAATGCCGCTTTCAACCGTAGGTTTTTTACTGGAATTGTGGCATGAATACAGGACTAAAAGGCGGCAATGTGATTTTAACTGCTTTTTAGTGATGCATTGTCGTATAATCGCCTTGTAGTCAGGTATCAGCTAAGTATTTTATTCAATGAAACCTAGTTAGATAGCGGTTAAAGACGTTTAGCCGCCTTTTAGTGTACCCAAAAATAATAACCGCTTTTAAGCTTGGCATTTATAATAAAAAAGGAAAAACAATCCAAACGTTAAAGTACTTTAGTAGCTTTTTAGTTAAGTAAAGTGGTTTAGTCGCCTTTAAGCATAGCAAAGTCCATTTTTTATGTATTTAGCCGCTTTTTTTGAAAAATTATTTTCGAAACGGTAAAAGATAGAAAAACCGTTCCTAGACAGATCGATAGAGATTTTTTTTCTAAGCAGAATGGTATTGAAAAGTCGAAATTGACCAAATGTCACTTAGCCGCCTTTTAGCTTGAGCACGGCAGTATTGGGCCCCCGGCACTCTCACTGACCGTACGAAACGCAAGCAGGATTACTGCTGCTACACGCCGGTGTTCTGTGAGAGGGTGGTACTGCCCCGGATGAGCAGAGCAGAGTAGTGATGCAGCGGCTAGCTACAACATGGCTCTACCACTACAATGTTTTCTTTCTTTCTTTCTTTTAATTTTATTTATACTTAGTGTGAATATCGGGGTGAAAGTAGTCTTCGTGTTATTTAAGCAACATGTATATTTTACGTCCAAAATACGCACACACGTAATATTAGTAGAACGGGTCACACATTCAGTTGTTCGCGTCTCTTCTGTGGACATGGCAAAAGTTTAGGGTCCGTAGCCAATATTCGGGTGCCTTCCCAGCAGAGTGTGCTATGCAGCTATGCTGCGAAGGTGTGAAAGGGGCCGTCCATTAATCACGTGAGGCTTGAAAGGGGGGGAGGGGTTTGACAAAAATCACGAAATATCACAAGGGGGGAGGGGGGTTTAGTAAGATATCACGTGTATTTATTTTTTCGTCAAACACATTACAATTTTGATTAAAATGCCAATCAAAAACAACCTGCAACCTTTCTGTCTAGACATTTTTATCGTGGTCCTTAATTTCAGAATATTATAAGATTATACTTTATACCTGTATTTAAAGATAATATTCGAAAAATTTTAAGATTCTTTGTAGGTAATAAAAATACACGTGATGTTGGATGGGGAAGGGGGTAGTCTTAAATCTCACCACATATCACCAAGGGGGAGGGGGGGTCAAAAAATGCTAAATAAAAGATCACGTGATTAATGGACGGCCCCAAAGCTACGCTTACGCTACGAAACTGTGTGATCGTTTCCACCAATGCTAAGCTATGTAGCTGTGCGACGAAGATGCGCTATGTAGATGAGCAGCCGCGAGGCAGCTGTGCGAAGGTGCGCAGCTCGAGCTATGCGATGTAGACAGGGGCGCGCGGAGCGGCAGCGCGGTGAGGGGGGAGACGCTTGCACCGCCATAGCACGCATCCGTAGCACGCATCCATAGCACGCATCCATAGCACGCATCCGCAGCACGCATCCATAGCACGCATCCATAGCACGCATCCGCAGCACGCATCCATAGCACGCATCCATAGCACGCATCCGTAGCACGCATCCATAGCACGCATCCATAGCACGCATCCGCAGCACGCATCCGCAGCACGCATCCATAGCACGCATCCGTAGCACGCATCCGTAGCACGCATCCGCAGCACGCATCCATAGCACGCATCCCTAGCACGCAT
Organism: Archips xylosteana; assembly: GCA_947563465.1. Taxonomy (NCBI): domain Eukaryota; kingdom Metazoa; phylum Arthropoda; class Insecta; order Lepidoptera; family Tortricidae; genus Archips; species Archips xylosteana. The sequence goes on from CANOAX010000022.1 coordinate 176,368, forward strand.
CCGTAGCACGCATCCATAGCACGCATCCATAGCACGCATCCGCAGCACGCATCCGCAGCACGCATCCATAGCACGCATCCGTAGCACGCATCCGTAGCACGCATCCATAGCACGCATCAATAGCACGCATCCGTAGCACGCATCCATAGCACGCATCCATAGCACGCGTCCATAGCACGCATCCGCAGCACGCATCCATAGCACGCATCCATAGCACGCATCCAGGGCACGCATCTTTCCACATAAAAATCATAGCTTAGTTGAACCCGTTTCCACCAGTGCTATGCTATGTGGACCAATGCACATGATTGGTGGATATCAGACGCATCCATAGCAACGTAGCGTAGCACATCTCTGGTGGAAAGGCACCCTTATTAGTCTAATTCACAACAACACAACATTAGCGTGTGGCGGCCAACTATCGGCCCATTTAAAGAACTCGTTTATGTCCACAGGAGAGACAACTGTTGTTTCTCCGGTGTGTATGGCCCGAATATATTAGTGTGAATTGCATTAAGTTACTAAAACGATAACTACACTGACGAGCAAAAATAAAGGGTCGGTTACAAAAATAAGAGGAGGATTTATATTATTTATATTATTCTTCGGAGGCCAAGCTCCACTTCGGGTCGCTGAGCCAGCGAAAGTAAGTAAGTAAGGTTACAAAAATTACGATAACTACAAAACCCGCTGTGATAGCTTCTTTGAGTAAAATGAGTTTAGCAAAGAGTTTTATTCTCAATTAAACTTTTTCTTGTTAAGGATAAAACTTTTTACTAAACTCATTTTACTCGAAGAAGCTATCACAGCGGGTTTTGTAGTTATCGTCATTTTTGTAACCGACCCTTTATTTTTGCTCGTCAGTGTAATTTACATTAATTAGCCGTCAAGTCTCCTAAGTAATTTGCTGTAATTTTACTATTCAAAATGTTGATTTACACACAACAATACAAGAAACACATCCGATTACTTATACACGAATTAACAAAAAACTTTGTAAGAACTAAAAGGAAAACAAACCTATTATATTATTATTTTATTTAAAAATATCATTCAAATCGCTACTGTTGGGCAAAGCGCCCATACGACTGTTTCCTCGTTGAGCGAACAAAGAGACAGGTCCAGGTTCGGACAGACCTTTTACTAATTAAAATAAAAATCGAGCTTCTGGTCCCATTGTTCTAGTTATTAGCAAAAGCCGCAAATATGCACCTGTCTGTCAAATTTGCAAAACTGGAGATTGACAGCGGTGCGCTTACTGTCTAACACGCGGGTGCTTGGTGTCAGCGCCCGCGCCGCGGCAGCGGCCGCGCTACGTCATCAGGCGACCGCGGGGGTGAAGGCTGCCCCGCGGCCGCCGCCGCCAAGCATTACATTCGCCCTAGCAGCCGAAACAACCACACGCGCACCTTGTACCTCTTTATGTAAACTCTTTCGCCTACGTCTTATTTAAAAGTACCATCTTTAATTTGCTTATGTACGCCCGTACATAAATTGGCGACCGTGACAGGACAACGAGTCCTATTAGCTACGCTTCGGATATCGCGCCGCGCTTCGTGCAGAGGAGATTCTCGAGCGTCGCTGCGCCGGAGTAAGATATCACGCCGCGCTCACGCACTGAGGAGCCTGAGAAGATTCTCGAACGTCGCTGCGCCGGAGCAAGTCATCGCACCGCGCCGTCACCACATCACTGCGGCGCCTGCTTCGACCATCCTACCAAGGGGAGTGCCGTGAGCTTACCTATCAATTCCTTTCTTTTTTCCCCCTTAGTTTGAGCACATAAGGGCGATAGCACTTCTTATATACGCGTGTGGAACCTGAGCCCTTCTTTCATTCTTTCTACCTACCTTCATTTTAATTAATCATCTTCATAATCATTAAGCTGGTACATCCTTCATCTTTTCGCATTTCATCATCTTATCGCAGGTGGTAGGACCTTGTGCCGGATCCGCCCGGATTGCTACCACCATCTTACTCGCCAATCCCGCCGCTAAGCGGCAGTGCTTCGCTTCATCTCACTGCTGTGTTCCGGTGCGGAGAGTAAGAAAGCCGGCTACTTCACTTGCACACGAGGCATCCCAGCTTAGATCTCACATTATCATCTACATCTATTATACAAACTTCATTAACGCTACCTTGCATCTTTTATAGCACTGCTTACTCATACCTAGTAGCAGCGCATCTAAAAGGTAGCTACATCCCTTTAACTTGTTTTTTTTTTGCAGCATCAACGTCCCTTCTTTTATTTACAAGGATTTAATTGTGCAACTTCCCCATTTGCTTCATTTTTGATTTTTCCATTTTTTTTCGTTCTGCATAATTTTTCCTACCCTCTTCAAAAAATATTAAATCTGCCTACGTACTTCTTCGCCTGCCCAGCCTTAAGCCAATTTCAATTAACGATTCAATAATTTGCAACTTCTTGTTTTAGTTATTCCCTTTTTTTTTATACTTACTGCATAAATATTTGACCTCTAAAATCATTGTCCCTACTTCACCGCTTGCTTACGCTCGGAACATAAACTTTCCATTTGTACACGCATTTCAGTGAGAATTCTCGCCCGAGCATCGAACCGGGAGCGGGCGATAGCTCTCACCGCTGAGCCGTTCGCGCCGTTCATACCTACCTGCCGGCGCCTGCCTCGCGCCGCCGCGTAGACTGCTGACGCCAGCGCATTCCCCGACACAAAAGAAAGGAGCGTAAGCCGTTCGCAATTTGAACCTACAGTTTTTTATTAACATTATAACTTAACGTTAAATAATTTATTCACTTGCAAACTTCACTTCAAGCTGGTTCATTGATTTGGTTTCGCATAATAGCAATTTAAATATGCCACACTCTGATTCGAATTTATTTGTGTCCTCACAAGGACATTGCAAACCGTTACCGTTTTTTAATGTACCCACAGATGAGTCACTTTCTGACCTTAAGGTTAAACGAAGCTCAGTTAAGGGACAAATCACAAGGTTTAACTATTATTTAAATGGCATTGATAAAAATAAAACATTAACTTCGGTTCAAGTCAATGAATTAACTTTAAAGTTGAATAAATTTTTGGAACTTAGCAACAAATTTGAGCTCATCCAAACTCGCATAGAAGTCCTGAATAAAAACGACCTCGCGAACGAATTAACAGAAAGAGATACCATTGAAACAAATCTCCATTACTGCATCGCTACAGCCCAAGACTTGATTGACACAGTTAAATCTAAGGACAATTTTCACGACGCCGACCGAAACTCATCTTGTTCAGGTGGGCAAAATTGTCACCATTCTTTAGGTTTTAAATTACCGTTAATTCAAATCCACAAATTTGATGGAACCTTTTCTAAATGGCTCGAATTCCGTGATACTTATGAATCTCTTATACATAAAAATACAAGAATTCAAAATATACATAAATTTCATTATCTCTGTTCATACCTTGAAGGCGAGGCGGCACGCGTCATTGCCAACCTCGAAGTCTCAGATTATAATTACTCTGAAGCCTGGGATCTTCTGTGCGAGCGTTACAATAATAATCGTCAACTTATTACTAACCATCTTAATTCCTTGTTTAATATTGAACCTTTACAGCGAGAATCAGACAAGGCGTTGAGATACCTCAGCGACCATGTCACAAAAAACTTGCGAGCGTTAAAAACGCTCGGCCAACCTACCGATCAGTGGGACACGATCATCATACATCTGGTTACAACTAAATTAGATCAGGCTACCAGTGTGAAATGGGAGGAATACCGCAATAATTTATCAGAACTACCCTCATTAGAAGATTTTAAAAATTTCTTGAAAACTCGTGCAAATGTTTTGGAGACATTATATAGGTCAAGGTTGGACAAGCAACACAGACCTCAAGTGAGGTCCGAAAACCATCCTAATAAATCATTTTTTATTTCAGCGGATACAAAAATGCAGCGGCCGTGCGTCGTGTGCCAAGGAAAACATCGTATTTTCGACTGTAAGGTCTTCAGTAGCCTGACGACAGACGAAAAATGGGCACAGGCAACAAAACTTAAGCACAAAACCTCACAACTTTTTTTGCCAGTTATCTGCGAAGTCGAAAGCAGTTGGTTAGCGTTGATGGTTGCGACTCTGAGCCCTACTACACCCGCTCAGGAGTAAGTCAGGGAAGCACGTTGGGTCCTACCCAATTTATGATCATGGTCAATGACTTGCCGAGGGTTGTCACGTCTGCTAGGTGCCTTTTGTTTGCTGATGACCTAAAGCTGTTTCTGAACGTTGCTAGTGCTGGTGGCGTTGGTGATTTGCAAAGTGATATTGACGCGGTAGCTGCCTGGAGTGAAGAAAATAGACTGCATTTTAATACTTCTAAGTGTAAAATAATTACCTTTACTAGGGCACGGCAGCCGGTGGAGTTTGCCTATAGCATAGGTGGAGTACCGATGATACGAGTTGACGAGATACGTGACTTAGGACTGACTATGGACGCGCAGCTTAATTTCCGGAAATACATAACGACAACACGTAAAAGTGCATGTAAGACGCTAGGTTTCATAATGAGAGTTGCTGTCCAATTTTCTGGTTGTGATGTGGCTAAGATGTTATATAATGCATATGTCCGCAGTAAGTTGGAATATGGGGTTATTGTATGCCATCCGCATGAGGACAAGTACGAACTGATGACTGAAAGAGTACAGCGCAGATTTGAAAGGTTCGTTTACAAGAAAACATACGGGTATTACCCATATATTTTTCCTTCTCTTTTCGTTTCGGGAATGGTCGGCATGGAGACCCTTAAAGTCAGACGAAACCGGCTTCTAATAGCGCATTATTATGGATTGTTGCACGGAGGCGTTGACAATCCCGCCGTGCTAGAACGCGTAGGGTTGTTCGTGCCGGCGCCGCGAGCCGGCCCCGCGAGCGCGGGCTCGGGCCTTGGCGGTGCGCGGCCGGCACGGTGCAAGCTCGAAACGCGCCTACAACTAGGGCTCTCTCGCTCCTAAACAATATGCTAGTTCAGGTCCCGGATGCTGATATATTTGCCGATAATTTGGGTGTGTTCATGAGAAAGGTCATTGTATTTTTATGTACCTGATTTTTTGTTTACCTGAATTATTGTATAACTTGTGCCTGAATTATTATATAACTTGTACCTGAATTTTATTTTATAAATGTTTAAGTAAGAAGCTATTTTTAAAGTTTGACATTTAATTTATTTAAAAGGACATGATATTTTATCGAGTTTTTTTTTATTGGACATAATAATTTCATTTGTATTTTGTGGCATGCATGATATGATATTGCTTTATTTTCTATTTTCTATTGTAATGTAATCTTGACATTTGTTTTAAGTTACTTATATTACTATTATTATTATTGATATTACATCTTGTCAAATGTTTAGGCTTAAGACCATTTAATTTTGTTCTCCTTTTTTTTTAATTAATGTGTGAGTGTTTTGGTTCTGTACTGTAAGCTTGCATGTGATTAATTCAATAAATAAATAAATAAATATCATTCAGTGTCACGGAAGCATCACACTTCATAGGTAAAGTTTTTTTTTTTAATCTTTATTTTAAGGAACTATGATCAAGTAAATTTTGAACATGTCAGTTCCAATAGGCCTTAACTCGAAAAAAAAAAACTACCAACCTTACAATTAAAAATATGGCTCAAGCCAAGAGGGATACGACACGTCCCCCAAATCACACCGCCGAAGCCCCCGACTCAGACCGCCAAACCCGTACACGAGTTCTCTGTTAAATAAACGTAACACAGTCTATTTACTTACTTTCTAAAAACCCGTATACAAATCTAGCAGCATGCGACAAGGGCTCCGACAGTATAGCTTGGAAAACACCAATATTTAAGAGGGTAAGGTCCCAGACTCTACAGAACGTATCCCTCTTGACTCGAATCCTTGCACACTCCATCAATAAGTGATGCACATCCTCAACCACACCACACTCATCACAATTTGGCGACTCCGTCTTTTTCATTAAATGCGCAAACTTATTTAAAGGAACATGGCCAGACCGAAGCCTATGTGCACAAACCAGTTTTGCTCTGGAGAGTCTAGCAGAGTCAAACCAAGGCACATGAGGAGGCTCAGCCTGCATAGTTCTGTACCAAATGCCCTTTAACTGAGACCGATCATTAAAATGTTCTTTCCAAAGATCATAACATTTGCTCTTATACCGCAAGATTACCTCTGAGAACTCAGGAGTAATCACGGTCTCGGTTCCCTCAGGCTCAGATGACGCGGCTAGCCGGTCAGCCTCCTCATTGCCCATTAAGCCAATGTGTGACGGAATCCACTGTATTTTGATACGTCTGCCTGAATTTTGGAATAAAGAAATCAATTCCAAAATTCTGTAAGCCGTAGAAAAACAATGCTTGCCCGATGTACACCGAGCTATGTGCTGAACAGCACTTTTGCTGTCGGTTAATATCACAATATCACAATAATCTAAAACATGGGCGTATGATAAAGCCTCAGCAATTGCATAAAGTTCTGCAGACATAATCGAAAGGCCGCCAAAAATTTTAAATTGTGCCTTTTCATTATTAACAGGGTCGTAAAATGCTGCCCCTGACTTATCGCCACACTTGGAACCATCAGTAAATATTTTATGTTATCTGGAATATTTTTTTTCCAACTCTAAGATTACCTCAAGACGAAGAACGTGCCCGTAGTATTCACGTTTAGCCCCACGAATACAATCTAGATTACAAAACAAAACATCACCTAGATGGAATTTTGACACCCAGGCATCTAATTTAAACATAGGCAATGGACACGACGAGGAAATATGCTCATCAGAAACCTCCACAATTACATCAGCTAGCAACGGCTTCCTCTTGCCATTCCAATAACCACTTTGGCACACATTGCCTAACTCACGAATCATGTCAACAGTAACATTATTTGAATAAGTCAAAGCTTTTAAACTAAATCTAATCGCTAGATATCGTCTTCTGACATGTAAAGGAACTATACAGAGTTCACTCTCCATGACATGAATAGGCGTTGACCTAATGAAACCTCCAATCACCCTTAAAGCCTGATTTTGAATTTTTTCAAGCTTATACACATGCGTCTTGGCACTGTTATTATACAAAAAACATGCGTAGTCCATCCTACTACAAATCAATGAAATGTATAATCTACGAAGATGTTTAGGATGAACACCCCAAGAAGAACCAGCTAAAGTTTTTAAGATACCAAGAAATCTTTGAGTTTTTTCAACAACATAACCAATATGCTTTCCCCAACGCAACGATCGATCTAGCCACATCTCTAAATACTTGGCTGAAATGTCAGAGCTCAATTGATTACCACAAATATTAAGACTGACATGCTGAACCTTATGACCCTTGCTAAATACACAGAATTTTTACTTACTAGCAGAAACATCTAGCCCTAAACTATCAAGCACATCAATCATTATAGTCAAAGAATCTTGCATACTATTAACACTATCTTGCAAAGACTTGGACCTAATATACAACACAAAATCATCCGCATATTGTGCAATATGAACTTTGTCTATCTCATGACAAATCTGATATGTAGCAATATTAAACAAAAGAGGGGAAAGTGGATCCCCTTGAGCCAAACCTCTATCAGTCCATCGAATAACAGAAGAATCAACATTATGATCTCGTAAAATGAGATGCCTCTCACTCAAGAAAGCCCATAAATATTTACAAAATTTTGCACCAACACCTAAACAATCTAAAATATTAACAACTTTTCCAACCGACACATTGTTATATGCTCCTTCAATGTCCAAAAAACATGCCAAGGTAGACATATTCTTCGAAAAGCCCGCTTGTATATAAGACACAAGGCGAGCTAAACAATCCATACAAGATTCTGAAGCCTATTGTATCACGTGAAAAAACTTCATTTTTCTCTATAAACCACTCTAAACGTTTCATCAACATCACATGAAAAATTTTGCATTCACATGAGATTAAAGAAATGGGTCTCAACTTTACGAACTGATCCTGTACATGAGTTGACTTCGGAATAGGTACGACCTGAATCATCCGCCACTGCCTAGGCACAACACCGGACGCAAAGATCAGGTTATATATCTTGAGCAAAAACAATTTAGCAACAAGAGGCAAGTTAAAAATCACTTCATACGTTATCCCATCGATACCTGGCGCAGAATTTTTCTTTTTCAAACTAATATTAAATTCTTCTAACGAAAATTCACCCTCGAGAAAAGGATTGGCCGAGCTAAACGCAGGTATTTCGGATTGCACATAGTCAGGCGTAAGAGAACACAATAACTCTATCCTGCTTTCCTTAGACGCAATAATTCTAGATCGAGAATAACCCTTCATCCATCTCATACGATTCCACATATTCGACGCAGTCGCAGTGTGATCAATACTTTGACAAAACTTCTGCCAACTGCGATATTTAATAAAAAAATAATAATAATAAATATTAGGGGACAATCTTACACAAATCGACCTAGTTCCCAAACTAAGCAAAGCTTGTACTATGGGTACTAGACGACGATAAACATACTTATATAGATAAATAAATACTTAAATACATAGAAAACATCTATAACTCAGGAACAAATATTCGTGCTCATCACACAAATAAATGCCCTTACCGGGATTTGAACCCAGGACCTCTTGCTTCGTAGGCAGGGTCACTACCAACTACGCTAAAGCGGTCGTTATTTGGCATTTCGAATAAGCCGCTGTGCCTCCGAAACCTTTTTCTGCATAAAACTCAAATTATCTGGAGTAGGATTACGCCTAAAATGACGCAACGCAAGCCGTCTCTCCGCAACAACCCTGGAGAGTAGGGGACTCCAGTAACTCTTGGGCTTAAAAATGCGCGTAGGATCTGTACAAGTTTTAGTTATAGGGACATTCTTGGTTAAAGCCTCCTTAGGGCTTCAAAAATATCATATAATGTATGAACATCATTTTGCACAAAAGAGGAATAATCCTTAAAAAAATCTCTCAAAGAGTCTCGATACCCTGGCCAGTCTGCATATTTGAAATTAAATTTTTGTATAAAATGTCGAAAATCCCTGTAATTTAAACTTAACTTTATAATAAGATGATCATTACCCAAATGCTCATTGGACACAACCTAAGTAAAATTAACAGCAATGTCTGAAGTGCAAAAGCTAACATCAGGAGAGCTTTCTCGCAGAATACCATCCACAAATTTAACCCTTGTAGGCTTCCCATTATTAAGTGATACAAAACCATGCTTCAGCGCCGAATCAAACAACTGACCACCTCTTGAGTCACACTTATAAGACCAATTTGTATGATGAGCATTAAAGTCGCCCGCGACTAAGGCTTTCTCAGAAAATAAAGAGAAAATTGAATCCCAATCATACTGCGACGTCCGTACTGAAGAAGGACAATATAGAGACACAATATACTTTATTGTGCCTCTTTAGGCACAATTTAAAATTTTAACACAAAGAGCTTCAATACCAGAATTATTTACCCGTCGAGCGACCTAGGCACACACGTGTGTGCCTAAACTAACTGTCAAAATTTGCAAATTTTTGTTTCTAGTTTCGATCACCTTTTAACATAGGGTACTTAGAAAAAATTACCCAAAAATGTCGCCGATCGCGCGACGGATGAGATACGAGCTTTTACAGAATCATGGAAAATAACAGCTACTCCTCCATACGAATCCAATCTATCTTTTCTGAATACATTATAAGAGCTTATACGAAGAACGCAACTATTATCTAACCATGTCTCATTAATTATCGCAATGTGAACTTTTTCTCTGTTTAAATAAAGTTCAAGCTCAGTTATCTTAGGCCTCATACTTTGACAGTTCCACTGAATTATATTCAAATAGGAATCTAAATTATATCTAGCCATTTATATTACTAAAAAAAACTTAAATAACTCAAAATCCTTAAAATACTTCTTACACATTTCCAAGCATTCTTCCACAATAAACTTACACACACACTTAAACTTATCCTGCCAACTCCCGTTTGACAGTAAAATATCCTTCACTTTCTCAATAAACCGCTCAAAACAGCTACGTTTTCTTTTTTTCCTCCTCTGATCCCGATCCTCAGTGAAAACGCTTTGGGGCTGCTCAGAAGTAGGAACTTCATCTTCAGTCACTACGGGGACTCTCTTTGGCTTCTTTCTCTTTCTGACCTCTTGATTACTTTCAATTTCCGTACTACCTTGACTTCTTGGCTTTCGAACCATAGGCTGCTGACTGCTGACACGCTCCGACGCGTTTCCACTCACGAGATTGGTCAGAATGGCATCCCTATATGATTTGCCGGCTCTCTCCTTTCCAGAAATGCTAATATCTGATCCCACCTTTATTGGCCGATGCAATGATGATGGCGCACCCTGCTGATCTCTACTCTCTTGCATATATAGCCACAGAGCTTTTTTATAAGCACAGCCTTCATACGACATGATTCCTCTTATCTTTTTTTCTCTGAGAAATGCTGGACAAGATTTATTTTAAGCCATGTGAGGCCCTTTGCAATTAAGGCATTTAAAATCAGTTGTCTCACAATTGGCATGTGTTCCTCCACACTTCGGGCATATTATTTTACCTGATGGCCAAAACCTGATAAGGTGCCCAAACTTCCAACATTTTGAACATTGGGTAACCGGAGAACTATACGGGTTTACCTTAAATCGACAGCCATAGGCATACACATAGAGGGGCAAACAGGAGCCTTTGAAGCACAGACGTATAGCTTCGGACTTCACCCATCGACCATCACTACCCACACGATTCAGCCTTTTTACCGACATGATGTCTTCCGAGCTATCAATATTCTTCAAAAACTCTTCCTCATTAACATCTAAATCCACATTCTTTATAATGCCATAAATGTAATTCAATTGATTTGCCCAATACATACGTCTGTCATCATTGTTAAATTCTATCGCCGATAAAAGCTTCTCTGCCTCTTCCTTCGCGTTGAATTGTATGCGCACCTTACAAGGGCCCGAGAACTTAATTCCAAAAATGCCTTTTATACCTTTGGCTTGAAGCAACTTGGCCAAACCTATCTGCTTTGGCAGATCCGTCTTTGAAATTAGACATACTTCAAAAATCTCATCAGGAATTCTTTCGACATATAGCACTGAAGTAATAGTCGCTGTACCCCGTAAGCGCTTGGGTTTCCTTCCTACGGTAATGAAACTTGCATCAGAGGCCCAACTATCATCACTCGGGCCACCAGATCTCTTCTCTGACGGCGCGCGCACTTCTGACATGGCATCTTCATCGCACAAGGCATCCATTCAAGTCATCGGCGCCAACCCCAGCACATTCAAGCTGTCCAACGACGTCGACTTGGTTCGCTGCCCACACTCAAATATTGAAGACAACCCACTGACTCCTTCACCCGGGTCACAAGACCCTATACTCGTTTCGCTCATATTTTACGCAAAACACTTCCTAAATGAAAATTTATTGAATTCATAGATAATGTTAAAGGTAATAAAACCACTTATAATAACTAATTATTGCAAGGTCTTTTTTCGCAGGCCATAATTATTTTTAGGCACAATATTACTTTGTAATAACATTCAATGTCATTGTTGTATGACATTTCATAATATTAAAGGTACTCGTAATAAGTAATCCTTTTCTGTGTTGTCATAAAAAAACCTAACATCAAAGGCTAAGGCGGGAGCTACGCTACGTTCTACGTTCGCTCCCGCCTTAGCTTTCTGAACCTAACCTATCCGAGTCGCTTCTGCCCTGAAAGGTCTTGCTCGCTCGCTTCTCTCGCTCGCTGCCAGCAATAATGCCTTACAATGTTTCTGAATAATTATCAATATTCCTTTGGATGTTATAGATTTCGATGTACATATGTATATGCTTAGTGCATTTTAGGTAATGAAAAATTATGATTAAAAACAATTATTACTTCAAGATATAAGATATATACTTTCTCTCTGCGTACCTGTTTTCTGTATTGCTTACTATTCCTGGTATACAATAAATAGTCATTGTATTTTATTGTTGTAATGTATAAATATAAATTTGGATTGTATATGCCTTACAATGGTTATGAATAATCAACGGTATTCCGTTAAATGTTATTGATATCAATATTATGACTTTTTAAAGTTATGATCAATAGGATTATGAATCATTGCAGTTAGAACTATTAAGCGATATGCTTTAAAAAAATTATGACCATCGATATTTACCTATATGAGCAAGAATATTATGGAATTTATGGACATCAATTTCTGACTTCCAAAATTCGGATAAAAAAGATTATTGGAGAAAAGGGGATCCCAAGATAAATCGTATCCATCATCATGCCTCCTCTCAGAATGAGAGGGCTTGAGATACGGTTACCTGAATCGCGGGCCAGAACTTCATACACGCCATTAAATTTCTTTACAGGTGTTTCGATTTATCACGATGTTTATCTCCACCGTAAATAAATAAATAAATAAATATTAGGGGACAATCTTACACAAATCGACCTAGTCCCAAACTAAGCAAAGCTTGTACTATGGGTACTAGACGACTATAAACATACTTATATAGATAAATAAATACTTAAATACATAGAAAACATCCATAACTCAGGAACAAATATTCGTGCTCATCACACAAATAAATGCCCTTACCGGGATTTGAACCCAGGACCTCTTGCTTCGTAGGCAGGGTCACTACCAACTAGGCTAAAGCGGTCGTTATTTGGCATTTCGAATAAGCCGCTGTGCCTCCGAAACCTTTTTCTGCATAAAACTCAAATTATCTGGAGTAGGAAATGTCCTGAAATGACGCAACGCAAGCCGTCTCTCCGCAACAACCCTGGAGAGTAGGGGACTCCAGTAACTCTTGGGCTTAAAAATGCGCTTAATGGGCTTAAAATTCCGGAAAATTTAAGAGTGCGGTTGGGTCCGAACCCGCAACCTTCTGCTAGAAAGGCCGTGTAGGTCAAACCACTAGAGCCTTTTCACCTCGGCTTTTCCTAATATAATATCCAATATACAAGAGCGAAACTATACTTGGCTCACGAGGGTAAAAATATAAAAACCGGCCAAATGCGAGTCGGACTTTGGGTACGGAACCCTTAAAAAGAACATGGTAAGTGTGAAGTTTCAAATCCGCACGCGGCCCGCATGGGAACTACAGGCCTAGCCCTTGCATTCTCAGGCCTGTACCTGTTAATGTATGTATTTATTTTATCTATAACAACCATAGGCAATGATAGTCTTTCCGAGGGAGTAGTTTAAAAAAAAACCGGCCAAGTGCGAGTTGGACTCGCGCACGAAGGGTTTCGTACAATGATCTATAAAAATCACGTTTTTTGTATGGGAGCCCCCCTTAATTTTTTTTTTTATTTTAATTTAATGATTCATACAATACAATACAATACAATACAATGACTCTTTATTGTACACCACAAAGAAAACAATACAGAAAATTTTTAAAGATTTATTTTTAAAGTCAATATATAATTAACTATTCTGTGAATATTTCAAGCGTCTACCTGTTGCCGTTATCAATATCGAGCAATAACAAGCAAAAAAAATCACGTTTGTTGTATGGGAGCCCCTTAAATATTTATTTTATTCCATTTTTTAGTATTTCAAATCCGCAACCGAAATACCGAATACCGAAAATAGCGGCAACCGAAATACATCATCTGTGAAAATTTCAACTCTCTAGCTATTACGGTTCCCGAGATACAGCTTAGTTACAGACGGACGGACGGACAGCGGAGCCTCAGTAATAGGGTTCTCGTTTTTAACCTTTGGTACGGAACCCTAAAAAGCGAGATCTAAAAGAGCTTCTACTTACAGAATAAACGTTTTGATTTTTGATTTTACAAGCTTTGACTAGGAAAATTAGTGTCAATCTTCTTATGATTTATTATTATTAAACACACACACACACACATCGGCACTCATCGCTCGTAGAACGGCCGATGTGGCAAGAAGGTTCTCGAGTGGCGTCCACGGACCGGAAGACGCAGTGTAGGTAGGCCTCCAACAAATGCTACGACCTGGTTAAGGTTGCGGGATAGCGTTGGGTGCGGATGGCGCGGGACCGATCTGTTTATGAAGGCGGGTCTATTTTTTTAATTTTTTTTATTTAGCATTTCGTCGGTGCGAATGACAAAATCGCTATGTAATTTTGACTTACTTTACAGGAGACCAAAAAAACTGTTTATATAATAGTATATACAACTTTTGTTACATCTGACTTTTTTAAATAATACAGTAGTAAGATTTACATGATTTTCACGAAAAAATAAACAATTATTCCTCGTAGATTTTTATGATATTAACAAAAAACCAGAATTTAGCTACATAGCGACTTTGATTTGGCTTACTTTAAATCGCCATGTGCCAAATGTACACATAGCGTAGTTTTTACAACGTGGAAGGCGACACATAGCGGGTTATAAAATGTTTAAATTTGGTAATGTATTTAAGTCGGCAATTACTATTATACCTAAATATTGAAAATATGAATAACATGAATCTTTATTGTTATCTGCTCACAAGTTAGTATATTAGTTAAACGTAATCAATAATAAATCAAGCAAGTGTAATAAGGAAGAAAACTGTACATACATTTTCGATTACACTAATTGATTTGCTTAAACTTTATGAAAACATGCCGTTTAAGTTATACTAATAAGTACTGATTTTTCATTACTCTTGCCTCTTATAATTTTAATGCCTAGTCAAAGATTAGTTGAAATCACCTAATAAATTGTACGTTTACACTATCGTAGAAATTATGATAATCTTTGTGCATATAGACCTTTAAAGATTGCAGGGGATTTCGCAAAATCAATTTTTGGACCGCTATTATATAATGGTAGTGCTTCATTATGTTCACGCTGTTCAGGTTGCCTTTGCAGTAAAAGAGTGAATATGTCAGTATGTTTGTATTTGTCATCGCCATCTTTGTACCGCAGTCTTCTTATGTCGGTCACTGTAGGGTCACCGGACCGTTTACCAGGCCTAATACTTATAAAATTGCACGGCACTTCTTCGTAATTTTTAAAGAATGAATTATCTAAATAATTCACAACATACGGTTTCGTCGGCCTTGCCTTACCTGTCTCATGCGAGTTAAATAGTCAGTAAGTGCACATATTGGCGGCCTGAATTGGTTTTCTAATGTTGAATGAACACTGTCGACTTCCATCATGGTGTGACCTTTCTCCAATATCAGTTGTTCAATTTCGATACCTAAAGAAGTTGACGCATTAGTCAAAGCACTACTCAAAACCTTGTTTCTGTTCTGGTAACAGCAGCCGTCAGATGTACCTAAGGTATACTTTTTTATAAGTACAGCAATGCTCTTTTAAAAACTGTATAATACAGCTTGTTATGATGGTACTGGCTGTCACACCGCATTCTCCCTCATGCCATTCATATAAATAAACGTTATTATAATTTTTGACATAAAAAGTGTAGTTATGTACTGCCGGCTTTTGCTTATAATATTGCTCAGAGACAAGGAACTTTGGTCTTTTTTGGGTTTAAAAATAGAAATCATTCTTTACTCCAACTTTTCTATTAATAATTTGTGTGTCACAGAATTTAAAATATTCTCCTTGCACCAAAGTGTGTACACTTTGTGCATATGGGTCTTACTGTGAAAGGTGTCCTCAATATAATTATGTCCTTACTATCTCCTCTACAATAATGACTAGGTACAACAGGTACTTGTTCAAGCCATAGCTCCACAGATCTTGAATTTAGAATTCTAGGCGTTGATGTTGATACATCTATCAATTTTCCGTATCTTAGAATTACTGGAGGAAGAATCAGTAGTGTTCGTAGTTCTGATCCATTCTTGAAGCAAGTCTTTCTTTAATCCGACTTTGACTTTGCAAGAAGCATTCGAAACGAAACCGTACATTTTTTAGGCAAGTAATTTCCTCTTTCGCACCAGGCCGACGTTTTAACGTGCTACAAATTTGCACTAAGCCATTTATATACGATTTTTTAGCGTCTCACGATGGTAGATTCCAAAAATATTGAAAAATTTCACTTCGGATTTCATCACTTATAGCCCCGCAAATAAAACTCCTATAAGACTTTTGCTCCGCTCCATGAGTACAAGGTTTTTCTGTCATAGCACGATTTTTCTTAACAACATCTTTACTAAATATTTTAAATGTAGATGGATCCCGCTGTCTTTTGTTACCCTTATAAGTCTATCCAATAAGTCGCAAATGTTGATTTTCCCTTATTTTTGATGGAAATTCAGAAGGGTCTACAATAACATGTTTTGCTGGGCCAGTGGCAATTTTTTCAAATGGTAAATATTAATTTATACCACTTTCATGATTCAACAAAAAGGTTATATATTGTCCTCAACAGTTCTGTCATCTGCCAAAAAAAATTATCGTCATTAGAATTGCCAATTAAATCCCTTGAAGCATTTCTCGGTGATGTTTCATGCACTTGAACGGAGCGGACAGGATTTGACAAAATATCCATACTGTAGTAATCAGAAAATAGCATAGTTAGGTTAAACGTATTCAATATTAAATGATACGTGCAATTTTACTAAGCAAAAACAAGTAATCTAATAAAACCTGGTAGCACTTACTTGATAAAATGTTTAATTAAAGCATTTATTAACATTAATTTCTTAAAATTAGTCTCACTGTCGGGTAATTCAATCAAGAAATAATCGCCATGTGCAACACACTATTGTAATAAACGATTGATTTTGATGGAGAACCTCACGCATAATATCGCTATGTGCTAAAAACCACAAAGCGATTTATTTCCATCCAAACTTTGTTCCGCGTGCACATAGCGGAATTTGTTATTTTCAAAACCAATAAAGATATCAAAAAACGGTTTTGTGGGTTAACGTAGGACATTAAAAGAAATGAAATTATCAAATAATCGCAAAATCGAAAAAAAACACATAGCGATTTTTGTATTCGCACCGACGATTTGAAATAAGGTAAACAATTTTGACGAGTTTTTTTTAATGAAAAACGCTTTAAAAAATAGTAACTTAGTATTACTTATGAAACCAAAAGTGTGTGACCATATTTCCTTTCAAATTGTTACATTGCCGTGACAAATTTTTCACGAGGTTATTTCAATAAAAAGACACGTCAAGATCGCTAACTTTGAATTTAAAAAAACGAAATATAAATATTATCAACCCTTAAATGCTGGTGCTAAGAAATACCAAGCACCCGCGTGTTAGACAGTAAGCGCACCGCTGTCAATCTCCAGTTTTGCAAATTTGACAGACAGGTGCATATTTGCGGCTTTTGCTAATAACTAGAACAATGGGACCAGAAGCTCGATTTTTATTTTAATTAGTAAAAGGTCTGTCCGAACCTGGACCTGTCTCTTTGTTCGCTCAACGAGGAAACAGTCGTATGGGCGCTTTGCCCAACAGTAGCGATTTGAATGATATTTTTAAATAAAATAATAATATAATAGGTTTGTTTTCCTTTTAGTTCTTACAAAGTTTTTTGTTAATTCGTGTATAAGTAATCGGATGTGTTTCTTGTATTGTTGTGTGTAAATCAACATTTTGAATAGTAAAATTACAGCAAATTACTTAGGAGACTTGACGGCTAATTAATGTAAATTACACTGACGAGCAAAAATAAAGGGTCGGTTACAAAAATGACGATAACTACAAAACCCGCTGTGATAGCTTCTTCGAGTAAAATGAGTTTAGTAAAAAGTTTTATCCTTAACAAGAAAAAGTTTAATTGAGAATAAAACTCTTTGCTAAACTCATTTTACTCAAAGAAGCTATCACAGCGGGTTTTGTAGTTATCGTAATTTTTGTAACCTTACTTACTTACTTTCGCTGGCTCAGCGACCCGAAGTGGAGCTTGGCCTCCGAAGAATAATATAAATAATATAAATCCTCCTCTTATTTTTGTAACCGACCCTTTATTTTTGCTCGTCAGTGTAGTTATCGTTTTAGTAACTTAATGCAATTCACACTAATATATTCGGGCCATACACACCGGAGAAACAACAGTTGTCTCTCCTGTGGACATAAACGAGTTCTTTAAATGGGCCGATAGTTGGCCGCCACACGCTAATGTTGTGTTGTTGTGAATTAGACTAATAAGGGTGCCTTTCCACCAGAGATGTGCTACGCTACGTTGCTATGGATGCGTCTGATATCCACCAATCATGTGCATTGGTCCACATAGCATAGCACTGGTGGAAACGGGTTCAACTAAGCTATGATTTTTATGTGGAAAGATGCGTGCCCTGGATGCGTGCTATGGATGCGTGCTATGGATGCGTGCTATGGATGCGTGCTGCGGATGCGTGCTGCGGATGCGTGCTATGGATGCGTGCTATGGATGCGTGCTACGGATGCGTGCTATGGACGCGTGCTATGGATGCGTGCTATGGATGCGTGCTACGGATGCGTGCTATTGATGCGTGCTATGGATGCGTGCTGCGGATGCGTGCTGCGGATGCGTGCTATGGATGCGTGCTATGGATGCGTGCTACGGATGCGTGCTATGGATGCGTGCTATGGATGCGTGCTGCGGATGCGTGCTGCGGATGCGTGCTATGGATGCGTGCTATGGATGCGTGCTACGGATGCGTGCTACGGATGCGTGCTATGGATGCGTGCTGCGGATGCGTGCTGCGGATGCGTGCTATGGATGCGTGCTATGGATGCGTGCTACGGATGCGTGCTATGGATGCGTGCTATGGATGCGTGCTGCGGATGCGTGCTATGGATGCGTGCTATGGATGCGTGCTGCGGATGCGTGCTATGGATGCGTGCTATGGATGCGTGCTACGGATGCGTGCTATGGCGGTGCAAGCGTCTCCCCCCTCACCGCGCTGCCGCTCCGCGCGCCCCTGTCTACATCGCATAGCTCGAGCTGCGCACCTTCGCACAGCTGCCTCGCGGCTGCTCATCTACATAGCGCATCTTCGTCGCACAGCTACATAGCTTAGCATTGGTGGAAACGATCACACAGTTTCGTAGCGTAAGCGTAGCTTTGGGGCCGTCCATTAATCACGTGATCTTTTATTTAGCATTTTTTGACCCCCCCTCCCCCTTGGTGATATGTGGTGAGATTTAAGACTACCCCCCTTCCCCATCCAACATCACGTGTATTTTTATTACCTACAAAGAATCTTAAAATTTTTCGAATATTATCTTTAAATACAGGTATAAAGTATAATCTTATAATATTCTGAAATTAAGGACCATGATAAAAATGTCTAGACAGAAAGGTTGCAGGTTGTTTTTGATTGGCATTTTAATCAAAATTGTAATGTGTTTGACGAAAAAATAAATACACGTGATATCTTACTAAACCCCCCTCCCCCCTTGTGATATTTCGTGATTTTTGTCAAACCCCTCCCCCCCTTTCAAGCCTCACGTGATTAATGGACGGCCCCTTTCACACCTTCGCAGCATAGCTGCATAGCACACTCTGCTGGGAAGGCACCCGAATATTGGCTACGGACCCTAAACTTTTGCCATGTCCACAGAAGAGACGCGAACAACTGAATGTGTGACCCGTTCTACTAATATTACGTGTGTGCGTATTTTGGACGTAAAATATACATGTTGCTTAAATAACACGAAGACTACTTTCACCCCGATATTCACACTAAGTATAAATAAAATTAAAATTTTTGTGATTTTACAGCCACGCCCACGTCGATCAGTGATCATAAATGGCCCGGCAAAATCCACAGCTACAGTGTGAAATGGAAAGTCAGGCGTGACGCGTTGTGCCGGTAGGTTGCCCATTATATTTGTCATGGTTTTACCATAAAATCGGGTACAAATGACGCATCGGCGGGCCGTGCGTCGTGCCAGGTTCCTACCACCAATAGGCCAAAACTGCTCGCGCACGGATGCGAGCATGAGTTGCGGTCCCGCATGCAAGAGGCGTGTGTGTGTGTGACTGAAAATGAGTTTTGTCAGTGTGTGTTTTGAGCAAAGAAGTATAGGATGTTTAGTTGAGAAGTCATAGTTAGACTTAACAAGCCTGCCCCCTACTCTCAGGATTCCCTGAGAGTCAATAAATGGTGCCAGCGAGTTAATATGTGATTTAGGATTTAATTTCATATTATTACTCAGTAAATGTAACTCTTTAGAGAAGGATTGTTGTTGTGACAATTTCACTAGAACATTTGTTGCATTTTCGAGCTCATTTGCGGTTAATGGCCCCTTTATGCATTGCGCTTTGCACTTAATGTTGATGAAGCGCAGTACATATGCAACTATGCGTTGAAGCTGAGTGAACTTAGAGTATCTTTCAAAGTCGATTATGGCATTTAGTTTATGATAGATGATCAAACGAACTTCTCAATCGAAGTTCGATCATTATTATATGAGTCGTTTCATTCGAAGATATAATATAATACCAGGTAGTCCTTTAAACCTACAGGCGACTTTGCACGATGTTAAGAGACAATCAATTGACTATTGAACGAATTCTTTGTTCGTTCCTTTGTTCGTTCAATCTACCCTTCCAGTCAATCCTCCATTGCTTATACCTCATTCTATTCAGAGTAATCGCAAAACTTTAAAAATTTGGGTATCAGTTTGGGTGGGAGGGTTCTTATATCTTCGAATGAAACGACTCATATAATAATGATCGAACTTCGATTGAGAAGTTCGTTTGATCATCTATTATATTTCTTCGTTTCATTCTTCAGATATAATATAATACCAGGTAGAAGTTCAGAGCATTTAAAGTTTTGCTTCGGGTGGATAACTATAAAAAACAGGAATTCGGCAAGATACATTAATTTTTTCCTTGACATAATGTGATTTAATCAAACAGCAATAATCTAAGATATTAGTATTTTCTAACAATCATTTGTAGGTAAGCAGACGGCTCTAGCAAAAAAAATCTTCATCTGAAGTTGGTTGATTATAGAAGCGAGCAAAGTTATTAGAGTCCGCGGTCCAGCCTGCCGCGCGGCGGATGGCATCGCCGCTGCCGCGGCGGCGTGCCGCGTGCTGTGCGCGCTAAGCACCGCGACGTCTATGCCACTTTACGATAGAACATGTTTAATCCATCTACTGATGGTTTGAGAAGTGGCAGCTCTGTGTGGCGGTCTATACGTTAGCAAAAGGTTTCCTACGCTATCAGCTCTTTTATTTTTTGTCACAAAAATATAATCTCTGAGAGTTTTAGCAGGACATATAGATAAGTTTTCTTTAAAGAAGAGTAAGAAGAGGACTGGTTATTCTCGGCCTGCAGCAGATGTCTTGATGACGTCTGTGATAGCGATTTTGAAGCCGTTATTCGAAGCGATAATATTTTCAGTTTTAATGAGCGATAATGTCTGCACCCGGTGCGCTGTACAAATAGCTGGTAACGTTACAAATTTATTCCTGATCTTTTCCAGATTTAAACTTGTATTGGGGTACCAATGAGAGATTTGGTTCAGAATGACCTGCGGGTCCCAGGTATGTTTGTATTTTGGGCAACTCGGTTTCTTTTTATACGCTCCTTTGAGGAGGCGTTTAACACAGTCGTCTGAACCAATTCTATTTCCCAATAGCAAGGATAACGCTGACCTTATGACTATTAAGTATGCCACATGCACAATTTCTACTAAATTGTCCAGACAAGAAGGTCAAGATCGCCGTTTTAGGAGGTTCACAAATGTTAACGTCATTTAACGCGCAAAATTGCCACCAGAGCTTATATGTTACGTCGTATTGTTTTAATGTGCTATCGGAAAGTGATGCTAGCATGAGTGTTAACGCTTCTGGTGGTGACCCATTTCGGCTGAAGGATTGTTGCAGAGCTTCGCGACACCCAGGGTAAGCCCCCTGTGCAGCGGGTGGCACTCTCTGTAATGGGAATGAAGGAGGTTTTTACTTGGGTCCAGCTACATTATTTCAGAGTTTGATAAGCTCTGTAAAAAGTGAAACCATGGCTGTGACGCCCAATAAGGAAATACTAGAACTCCGTTTGCTTGGTCATCAATAACCTTTCTGAGGCATTTTAAAATTGCCGCGAAAGGTGGGAAGGCATAAAAAAAAAAAATTTGAACTCCAACTGGTTGTGAATGCATCTACAGCCGTGGCATCATGATCTGGTTTCCAAGATATGAAATTCGGGCATTTTACATTGGAACGAGAAGCGAATAAATCTATATCGAGTTTCCCAAACAGCTCTACTAAAGCTTTAAAAACACTGTCTTATAATTAATGATAAACATTGTCTGGGTTAACTATCCTTCTGGATTCTGCGTCAGTAATGTTTTCTTTCGTATTAACATACGACGCATATATCCATATATGTCGCTTCTCGCACCATTGCTGAATGAGACGAGATAACTCGCTTAAGTGAGGAAACTGTATACCCCCATGCGGTTCACGTAACTTATCGCGGTTGTATTATCAACGCGAATCGAAATTGTACAGTTAGACATATCCCTACGAATTTCTTCAGCCCCAAGTGTGAAGCCAATAATTCTAAATAGTTTACATGAGAATCCCTTTCTGACGATTTCCACATACCGTTAACCTTATCTTTACCGCAAACGGCGCCCCAGCCGGAGCTAGACACGTCAGTAAAAATTTCAAGCTAGAAATTGAGGAGTCTCATAAAATTAATTGATGTGTGATGTGAATATTGTTCGACCACCAATACAAATCTTCAAGTATAATTTTTGAAGGTTTGATTTTGGTGTCATAATTATCGTTTTTTTTAATAGTTCTAGATATTTTCGTCTTTCCAAAGTTTTGGTATAAACCCAACCGTATTTTACGGCGGGATATGCCGATACTAACACTCCAAAAGTAGTGCGATTCTCTAATGGTACACCTGGGGAGACTTAAAAATTTGCCGACTACTTGTGCAATTTTGTTTCGTTTATCAAAATTAAAGCTTAAAAATTTAGATGTCTGTTTCGGACGTAAAGAAATTTTGTCATAATTAACGACAAACCCAAGACAATACATTCTACATACAACTGCATTCATACATTAAAAAAAAAAGAAGAAACCGAACAGAGAATCGAAACCGGACGATTCGAAAAACTAAACCAACACCACTTCCAATTTCCATTTGGATAGGCTTATTCTATTTTTGCATGAGATTTTTTTTTTTTTTTTTTCAATATATTGGTAATGATTGGGGTACATTCAGATATGGCTCCTAAATGTAACAGTTTTTTTTTTTTCGCTAAATTCATATCACTTTCTTCACTTTGTGAGAAAGTATTTATTAATGCACGAATTTGTTTTACTTCTGTGCTAAACGAGATTGGGTAACCATATCTGACCCAATCTAAGACTAAATCGTTCGAGGTTATTTTAAGCCAACAGTCGTAAAAATGACAGAGACGACCGGCACGTACCTGTGCTACTGTGTCTGCTGTACACGTGGTTTGGGCGTGTGAGCGGTTCTGGCCGGTTGTGGGGTTGCGAACGTGCGCCGGGTGGTACCGCCGCCGGCTTGCGGGCACCTCCTCGCCCCCCCCCCCCTGTTCGGCGTGTAACGAGGGGCGCTAGCCAGTTTCCCGAGTGAGGCGCTCGATTGCTCGTAGATGGAACAGATGTAGGGGGCTTCGGATTCGGGTTTTGATTTGAAGTCCCTGTTGTCTTCGCTGCCTTAATCTTTTCAGGCAGCCTAGTACCGAATAATGTTTCATCTCGTTCCGCCTCATGAATCACTTGCAAGAACGTTCTGTCCAAACTGGGTTTGATGAGTTTTATGCGATTCAGGGTAGATAATGCATGAAGATCTCAAAATGCGACAGCCGTTGCTGAGATGCTTCATAGCTTGAACCTTGTCGGCGTCGGCACCTTTTAGTAAGATATCCATAGCTTTGTTGATGGCAGAGATGCCAGAGCCCAGCTGTTGCTGCATGGCTGCTAAATTTGTCTCGGCTCCGGACCATGTCGCGGACGGCCGCTGAAATTTCTACGTTTATTTTTGGAGCTTGTAACAAGCGGCAATTATCAGGGACGAGACATTCCTTTTGGATTTTATCTTTGTTGTCTTTGGTCATAGGTATTTGAGCAACGGTAGCCAAAGCTTTGTAAGATTCTCGTTAATCTTTTCTCCTAACTCTGGGGTATCATCTGTTGATTCCCCGAGTGCCGATAGCATATCCGGGTCGAGTTCGGGCTGTGGCGGCGCTGTTAGAGCGTCCGTTTGATTTTCAGAGACTGAAAAATCGGTATTTGCTTCCGGCGCGGGTACTTCATTGGAATGTTCTAGCGCATGTGGTTTGGTGCTTATTTCCGGGATAGCAGGATAATGAGCCATTGGAGAACAATTTTGTTCAATTTCGTCATCTAAAACGATTAAGAAGTGATTATTTAATCTTTTATAGAATATTTTTCATCTGAGGGTACATTGAGAAAAATATTTGGGTCGCAGAGGAACGTGTATTTCTACTTGAGAATGTACGTATGTACTGCTTTTTAACATCATCGTTGGAGACTCGCAGTCAACCCCGATGTGTTTTAATCATAGTTACTGACTCGCAGTCAGTCCCCATGTAGGCTCATATAATCACTTCTGGGCTAAAAAATAACCTTTAAAAAAGAGTGAATTTACCCTCATCTTCGGATGACAATGAGTAGCAGAGGAACGTGTATTTCTACTTGAGAATGCACGTATGTATGTACTGCTTTTTAACATCATCGTTGGAGACTCGCAGTCAACCCCGATGTGTTTTAATCATAGTTACTGACTCGCAGTCAGTCCCCATGTAGGCTCATATAATCACTTCTAGGCTAAAAAATAACATTTAAAAAAGAGTGAACTTACCCTCATCTTCGGATGACGATGAGTAAATAATTTTCGACCATCGCTGATGATCGTGTTGAAGTTTTTTAATTTTTCCGTGATAATAATTAATCTTTTCTTGGTTTCTGCGTTTCGACATACTGGCGTGTCGTATAAGCGGATAATATTTGGGCGCGTGCGCTCGTTGCCGTGCACGAAAAAAGAATGAGGTATAAGCAATGGAGGATTGACTGGAAGGGTAGATTGAACGAACAAAGGAACGAACAAAGAATTCGTTCAATAGTCAATTGATTGTCTCTTAACATCGTGCAAAGTCGCCTGTAGGTTTAAAGGACTACCTGGTATTATATTATATCTGAAGAATGAAACGACGAAATATAATCGATTTTTGTCAATAAAGAAGTAATGGGTTTAGATTCTGGGAGATTGATTGAGCTATTGTTGGTATTAAGGACAGGCCAACTTTCTTCGGGTTCTAACAGAAATGACGGGCCATGCCACCATGCCGTTGTAGACTGGACATATTGAGGGTCAATGCCCCTTGACGCGAGGTCTGCGGGGTTAAGAGAAGTGGGCACATAGCGCCATGATGAGGCCATGGTTAGCTCTTGAATGCTTGCGACACGATTTGCGACATATGTTTTTAGTTTGGATGGACAGGTGTTGATCCAGGCTAGCACAACGCTGGAGTCGGTCCAATATATACAGCGTGCTATTGGCTTACGAAGGGCAGCATTAACTGTGGCAGCTAGGTGGCTAGCAAGAAGGGCGCCGGATAGTTCCAGACGAGGTATGGTGGTGGCTTTGGTTGGTGCGACACGGGACTTCGCACACAGAAGATTCACAGTTTGGTGGCCGGTCGGTGAAGTGGATTTTATATAGATGCAGGCGGCGTACGCTGCCTGTGATGCATCGCTGAAGCTATGAAGCTCAATACAGGAGTTTAAATCATTAATTACGTTCCGGGGTACATTGAGAAATTTTAGGTATTTTATATTGTTAATAAAGTGTTCCCAGGCGCGCTGAATATTAAGAGGTACTGGGTCATCCCAATTTAAATTAAGGGTCCAAAGTTTTTGCAGTAATATTTTAGGTTTTATAGTACACAAAGTAAGAAGGCCCAACGGGTCAAAAATCTTAAATGTCACAGATAGGATTGAGCGCTTTGTGACGGCGCTGGAGGAGGTGCTGATATCATCAATATTAAAATGAAGCAAATCTTGATTAGGGTTCCAAACTAATCCTAATGTATGAAGCGACTGACTCAAAGCTAAGTTATTATTTTGTGTACTTTCAGTTTCTGTAGAAATTAAAACTTGGGAATTTGATCGATACTTCCTCAAATTAAAACCGCCTGAGGCGAGTGAGCTGGATACGGCCTGTTTGATGTTAAGTAGATCAGTCTCCGTATCGGCTCCGCTAAGTAAGTCATCACAATAAAAATCATTTTGTATGATGTTTCGTATGTTTAGATCAGCTGACTCCTCACCCAGCTGCCACAGGCACCTGGCTGCCAAGAAACTAGCGCTTGAGAAGCCATACGTGACTGTATGAAGTCGAAGCGTTCGAATTGGAAGGGATTCATTTTCGCGCCACAAAATTAATTGTAAATCGCGGTCCAAATCATTCATTACAACCTGCCTGTATTGTTTTTCTATGTCACCCGATAAGACATATTTATAGTGACGGAAACGCAACAATATGTTGAATAGAGAATCTTGAATGTTTGATCCTACCATTTGTAAATCATTTATTGAAAATCCAGATGAAGTGCGGGCTGAAGCGTCAAATACGACGCGCAACTTAGTGGACTCGCTATTTTCTTTAATTACAGCGTGATGCGGCAAATAGTAGGAGATAGAAGGCCTTTCTACAGTAGCATCTGAGAGATGCCCCAGGTCTCGATATTGCTGTATGAAGTCAGAATACATTTTCTTTAGTTCGGGATTCCGATCAAGACGTTTTTCCAAGTTTAAAAAACGCCTTTTAGCTAGAAAGTATGAATTTCCCAGGCATTCTGGAGAATCAATAAGAGGCAATCTGACACAAAATTTACCGTTTGCTAAGCGAGTCGTATTTTGCTGGAAGTGCTTTTCACTTTCCGTTAAAATGGATTTAGATGGAAGAGGCATGGGGAAGTCTCCGTACTCCCAGAATTTTGTAAGTTGTGATTCTAGATTGCCTTCGGCTTCGTTTGCCACAAAGTTGCAAGAAGTTACTTGAGCCTTAGTGCCTCCCTTAAAGATGGGGCCGGCTATTAGCCAACCCAGTTTGGAGTTATGAAGAGTAGGAAGTCTGTCTCCTAGAGGGTGCTGTTCTGGCCCAATAAGGTCCCAGAACACGTCAGCACCTAGAAGAATGTCAATTGGAGAGGGCTCGTTGAAAGTTGAATCGGCTAAGTTCATGAATGATGGTATATTAAGATGTTCAATTGGAATGTATTTCTTAGGAAGCGCTTTGGTTATACGTGGAATTACAAGAAAATCTAGCTTGCGAACGAATGTACTCTGTTTAGATTTAATTATTGCTGAGCAGCGTTCTGGAATGATGTTCAAAGATGTGCCCCCAATGCCCAGGATGCTTGTGGCATTGGAGCGCTGAGAAGTGAGGTAAAGACGTGATTTTAAATCGGCAGTAATAAATGAAGATTGACTGCCGCTATCTAGCAGTGCCCTGACTGTTTCTATTCTGTCGTTATGAGGATTAAAAATATCAATTAAAGCAGTGGAGAGCAGTACTTCTGAGGAAGATACCGCTGACATGACGTGTGGAGAAGAGGAAGGTTTTTTGTCATTAGTTTTGTGATCGGGAGTCTTAAAAGAAGTCTGTGTGTTTGTGTCAGGTTTGTGTAAGATAGTGTTGTGCCGCCTCTTACATACGCGACATCCTCCCAGCCGGCAGCGAGACGTGTCGTGATCCGAGCGCAAGCAGTTGAAGCAAAGCTTAAGTTTTGTTGCCTGTGCCCATTTTTCGTCTGTCGTCAGGCTACTGAAGACCTTACAGTCGAAAATACGATGTTTTCCTTGGCACACGACGCACGGCCGCTGCGTTTTTGTATCCGCTGAAATAAAAAATGATTTATTAGGATGGTTTTCGGACCTCACTTGAGGTCTGTGTTGCTTGTCCAACCTTGACCTATATAATGTCTCCAAAACATTTGCACGAGTTTTCAAGAAATTTTTAAAATCTTCTAATGAGGGTAGTTCTGATAAATTATTGCGGTATTCCACCCATTTCACACTGGTAGCCTGATCTAATTTAGTTGTAACCAGATGTATGATGATCGTGTCCCACTGATCGGTAGGTTGGCCGAGCGTTTTTAACGCTCGCAAGTTTTTTGTGACATGGTCGCTGAGGTATCTCAACGCCTTGTCTGATTCTCGCTGTAAAGGTTCAATATTAAACAAGGAATTAAGATGGTTAGTAATAAGTTGACGATTATTATTGTAACGCTCGCACAGAAGATCCCAGGCTTCAGAGTAATTATAATCTGAGACTTCGAGGTTGGCAATGACGCGTGCCGCCTCGCCTTCAAGGTATGAACAGAGATAATGAAATTTATGTATATTTTGAATTCTTGTATTTTTATGTATAAGAGATTCATAAGTATCACGGAATTCGAGCCATTTAGAAAAGGTTCCATCAAATTTGTGGATTTGAATTAACGGTAATTTAAAACCTAAAGAATGGTGACAATTTTGCCCACCTGAACAAGATGAGTTTCGGTCGGCGTCGTGAAAATTGTCCTTAGATTTAACTGTGTCAATCAAGTCTTGGGCTGTAGCGATGCAGTAATGGAGATTTGTTTCAATGGTATCTCTTTCTGTTAATTCGTTCGCGAGGTCGTTTTTATTCAGGACTTCTATGCGAGTTTGGATGAGCTCAAATTTGTTGCTAAGTTCCAAAAATTTATTCAACTTTAAAGTTAATTCATTGACTTGAACCGAAGTTAATGTTTTATTTTTATCAATGCCATTTAAATAATAGTTAAACCTTGTGATTTGTCCCTTAACTGAGCTTCGTTTAACCTTAAGGTCAGAAAGTGACTCATCTGTGGGTACATTAAAAAACGGTAACGGTTTGCAATGTCCTTGTGAGGACACAAATAAATTCGAATCAGAGTGTGGCATATTTAAATTGCTATTATGCGAAACCAAATCAATGAACCAGCTTGAAGTGAAGTTTGCAAGTGAATAAATTATTTAACGTTAAGTTATAATGTTAATAAAAAACTGTAGGTTCAAATTGCGAACGGCTTACGCTCCTTTCTTTTGTGTCGGGGAATGCGCTGGCGTCAGCAGTCTACGCGGCGGCGCGAGGCAGGCGCCGGCAGGTAGGTATGAACGGCGCGAACGGCTCAGCGGTGAGAGCTATCGCCCGCTCCCGGTTCGATGCTCGGGCGAGAATTCTCACTGAAATGCGTGTACAAATGGAAAGTTTATGTTCCGAGCGTAAGCAAGCGGTGAAGTAGGGACAATGATTTTAGAGGTCAAATATTTATGCAGTAAGTATAAAAAAAAAGGGAATAACTAAAACAAGAAGTTGCAAATTATTGAATCGTTAATTGAAATTGGCTTAAGGCTGGGCAGGCGAAGAAGTACGTAGGCAGATTTAATATTTTTTGAAGAGGGTAGGAAAAATTATGCAGAACGAAAAAAAATGGAAAAATCAAAAATGAAGCAAATGGGGAAGTTGCACAATTAAATCCTTGTAAATAAAAGAAGGGACGTTGATGCTGCAAAAAAAAAACAAGTTAAAGGGATGTAGCTACCTTTTAGATGCGCTGCTACTAGGTATGAGTAAGCAGTGCTATAAAAGATGCAAGGTAGCGTTAATGAAGTTTGTATAATAGATGTAGATGATAATGTGAGATCTAAGCTGGGATGCCTCGTGTGCAAGTGAAGTAGCCGGCTTTCTTACTCTCCGCACCGGAACACAGCAGTGAGATGAAGCGAAGCACTGCCGCTTAGCGGCGGGATTGGCGAGTAAGATGGTGGTAGCAATCCGGGCGGACCCGGCACAAGGTCCTACCACCTGCGATAAGATGATGAAATGCGAAAAGATGAAGGATGTACCAGCTTAATGATTATGAAGATGATTAATTAAAATGAAGGTAGGTAGAAAGAATGAAAGAAGGGCTCAGGTTCCACACGCGTATATAAGAAGTGCTATCGCCCTTATGTGCTCAAACTAAGGGGGAAAAAAGAAAGGAATTGATAGGTAAGCTCACGGCACTCCCCTTGGTAGGATGGTCGAAGCAGGCGCCGCAGTGATGTGGTGACGGCGCGGTGCGATGACTTGCTCCGGCGCAGCGACGTTCGAGAATCTTCTCAGGCTCCTCAGTGCGTGAGCGCGGCGTGATATCTTACTCCGGCGCAGCGACGCTCGAGAATCTCCTCTGCACGAAGCGCGGCGCGATATCCGAAGCGTAGCTAATAGGACTCGTTGTCCTGTCACGGTCACCAATTTATGTACGGGCGTACATAAGCAAATTAAAGATGGTACTTTTAAATAAGACGTATAATGCGAAAGAGTTTACATAAAGAGGTACAAGGTGCGCGTGTGGTTGTTTCGGCTGCTAGGGCGAATGTAATGCTTGGCGGCGGCGGCCGCGGGGCAGCCTTCACCCCCGCGGTCGCCTGATGACGTAGCGCGGCCGCTGCCGCGGCGCGGGCGCTGACACCAAGCACCCGCGTGTTAGACAGTAAGCGCACCGCTGTCAATCTCCAGTTTTGCAAATTTGACAGACAGGTGCATATTTGCGGCTTTTGCTAATAACTAGAACAATGGGACCAGAAGCTCGATTTTTATTTTAATTAGTAAAAGGTCTGTCCGAACCTGGACCTGTCTCTTTGTTCGCTCAACGAGGAAACAGTCGTATGGGCGCTTTGCCCAACAGTAGCGATTTGAATGATATTTTTAAATAAAATAATAATATAATAGGTTTGTTTTCCTTTTAGTTCTTACAAAGTTTTTTGTTAATTCGTGTATAAGTAATCGGATGTGTTTCTTGTATTGTTGTGTGTAAATCAACATTTTGAATAGTAAAATTACAGCAAATTACTTAGGAGACTTGACGGCTAATTAATGTAAATTACACTGACGAGCAAAAATAAAGGGTCGGTTACAAAAATGACGATAACTACAAAACCCGCTGTGATAGCTTCTTCGAGTAAAATGAGTTTAGTAAAAAGTTTTATCCTTAACAAGAAAAAGTTTAATTGAGAATAAAACTCTTTGCTAAACTCATTTTACTCAAAGAAGCTATCACAGCGGGTTTTGTAGTTATCGTAATTTTTGTAACCTTACTTACTTACTTTCGCTGGCTCAGCGACCCGAAGTGGAGCTTGGCCTCCGAAGAATAATATAAATAATATAAATCCTCCTCTTATTTTTGTAACCGACCCTTTATTTTTGCTCGTCAGTGTAGTTATCGTTTTAGTAACTTAATGCAATTCACACTAATATATTCGGGCCATACACACCGGAGAAACAACAGTTGTCTCTCCTGTGGACATAAACGAGTTCTTTAAATGGGCCGATAGTTGGCCGCCACACGCTAATGTTGTGTTGTTGTGAATTAGACTAATAAGGGTGCCTTTCCACCAGAGATGTGCTACGCTACGTTGCTATGGATGCGTCTGATATCCACCAATCATGTGCATTGGTCCACATAGCATAGCACTGGTGGAAACGGGTTCAACTAAGCTATGATTTTTATGTGGAAAGATGCGTGCCCTGGATGCGTGCTATGGATGCGTGCTATGGATGCGTGCTATGGATGCGTGCTGCGGATGCGTGTTGCGGATGCGTGCTATGGATGCGTGCTATGGATGCGTGCTACGGATGCGTGCTATGGACGCGTGCTATGGATGCGTGCTATGGATGCGTGCTACGGATGCGTGCTATTGATGCGTGCTATGGATGCGTGCTGCGGATGCGTGCTGCGGATGCGTGCTATGGATGCGTGCTATGGATGCGTGCTACGGATGCGTGCTATGGATGCGTGCTATGGATGCGTGCTGCGGATGCGTGCTGCGGATGCGTGCTATGGATGCGTGCTATGGATGCGTGCTACGGATGCGTGCTACGGATGCGTGCTATGGATGCGTGCTGCGGATGCGTGCTGCGGATGCGTGCTATGGATGCGTGCTATGGATGCGTGCTACGGATGCGTGCTATGGATGCGTGCTATGGATGCGTGCTGCGGATGCGTGCTATGGATGCGTGCTATGGATGCGTGCTGCGGATGCGTGCTATGGATGCGTGCTATGGATGCGTGCTACGGATGCGTGCTATGGCGGTGCAAGCGTCTCCCCCCTCACCGCGCTGCCGCTCCGCGCGCCCCTGTCTACATCGCATAGCTCGAGCTGCGCACCTTCGCACAGCTGCCTCGCGGCTGCTCATCTACATAGCGCATCTTCGTCGCACAGCCACATAGCTTAGCATTGGTGGAAACGATCACACAGTTTCGTAGCGTAAGCGTAGCTTTGGGGCCGTCCATTAATCACGTGATCTTTTATTTAGCATTTTTTGACCCCCCCTCCCCCTTGGTGATATGTGGTGAGATTTAAGACTACCCCCTTCCCCATCCAACATCACGTGTATTTTTATTACCTACAAAGAATCTTAAAATTTTTCGAATATTATCTTTAAATACAGGTATAAAGTATAATCTTATAATATTCTGAAATTAAGGACCATGATAAAAATGTCTAGACAGAAAGGTTGCAGGTTGTTTTTGATTGGCATTTTAATCAAAATTGTAATGTGTTTGACGAAAAAATAAATACACGTGATATCTTACTAAACCCCCCTCCCCCCTTGTGATATTTCGTGATTTTTGTCAAACCCCTCCCCCCCTTTCAAGCCTCACGTGATTAATGGACGGCCCCTTTCACACCTTCGCAGCATAGCTGCATAGCACACTCTGCTGGGAAGGCACCCGAATATTGGCTACGGACCCTAAACTTTTGCCATGTCCACAGAAGAGACGCGAACAACTGAATGTGTGACCCGTTCTACTAATATTACGTGTGTGCGTATTTTGGACGTAAAATATACATGTTGCTTAAATAACACGAAGACTACTTTCACCCCGATATTCACACTAAGTATAAATAAAATTAAAAGAAAGAAAGAAAGAAAACATTGTAGTGGTAGAGCCATGTTGTAGCTAGCCGCTGCATCACTACTCTGCTCTGCTCATCCGGGGCAGTACCACCCTCTCACAGAACACCGGCGTGTAGCAGCAGTAATCCTGCTTGCGTTTCGTACGGTCAGTGAGAGTGCCGGGGGCCCAATACCTCACCCCTTCCCTCTCCCCCTCCCTCTCCCCCTTCCCCTATTCCCTCTCCTTTAGGGCCGACAACGCACTGGCATCGTGTAAAGCGCTGCGGGTGTCTATGGACAGTGGTGTTCATTTAACATCAGGTGACCCACTAGTTCGTTTGTCTGGCCTATCTAACATAAAAAAAAAGAAAAAACTTTCGTGACATCAAACTTCAAAAATAACAAAGGAATAAAAAAATGCGCTACCAAACCGTGGTCCCAAATCAGCAAAATGCCGGTCTTGCGAACGGCGCTGATGTTCCTTTGGGACGTTTCAAATCCCGAGCTCGCTCTCTAAATTTTTCAATATTCATGTGTGATTACATTTGAAATTTACCACAATCAAATTTACCTTAAGGTAAAGGAAAAACATCGTAGGCAAACCTGCACAACACACACTTGCAAAGCAAAACAATCCAATGGGCCCGCCGGGAAACCAACAGCCCAAACCCTCTCATGCTGAGAGGAGGCCTGTGTCCAGCAGTGGGCGTAATATGGGCTGAGACAACAGGAAATAAGCCCCGCCCCGCCCCGCTCCGCCCCGGTTAACAACTAAAGTTCCAGAGCAAATACGTGAATTGACATAAAAATGTTTTGCTTTTTTTAATGCGCAGATGCAATTTGAAGCCTGGTAATAGACCAAGGTCGACATTGGCCCCGGGCTGGAGGGTATAAAGCCGGCAGTCCCGTCCGGTGCGTCATTCTGCCTCCAGATTTCGTTGAAATCGGAAGTCGATTCCAATCGGGCTCCTCACTTACCTGCCGAGACGCCGATACCCGTAAGTACTTTGTTGTAACTAATATTAATTTAATTTTTCATATTTTCTTTCAGCATTTATTGTTTTTATTTCAGTTTGATTTAAATATGTACAGTCGAACCATTTGATTTCAGACCCATCGTAGAAAGTTTCCACAGTAAACTTCATAAAGTTTTTCCTTGTCAAGCAATATAAAACATAAATTAATTTAATTTTAATTATTTCGGAAATTTTATATTTCTTAAATGTTCCTTGCCACGCTACCACCATTAATTTAATATCATGTCTTTAATTTATTCTTGTCATTTCAAAAAAGTATGTGTGTATTTTTTTATCCAGTCAGCAGCAAAAGTAGAAGAGTGTTTGTTTCCGTCGCATAAAATCTAGAAATCTACACACAAATTCTACGGTAGCTCGACCACTTGTGCTGCTGACTGTACAGTGAAACGTGTAGCAAGTTCAGCGCGATGAAAATAACTCGGAACACTTCAGTGCTCATAATAAGTTCTCGTGAAAAAATATTTTAATGGTGCTTATCCACTAGAAATTTTAATGTGCTATGCAGTCATACAGTGAGGTTAATTGTGAAAGCTATTTACGCTACGAAGTTATGTGTCCATTTCCACTAAATGCTCTGTAGCCACTCGAGGAAGACCCAGAGCACAAGTCTCTCCAAACGGGCCTTTTTTATTTAAAGTGTGGAAAAAATCCAAAAAAGCTCGGTCAAGCGTCGGTTTTAATTCAATCTCAGGATTAATTTGTCGTTAAAAATAATAATTTTATATTAAACCGCGCTGCCAAAATTCTGTTTTATCAAACGGTATTTTTATTATGCAATGTATTTAAAAAAATGCCGTTGAAAGAACTTCAAATGCGAATATTAAATCGTGATTATTTTTCAATAAAATCCGGGTATTTCACACGACATTGCTAAGTGTCTTAAAATCAATAAATAGATGGTGCAATGAAGTGGTAGAAAAAGTGGACCAGTGGACAAAAAAAGCTAAAAATACCTTTATGCCGTCAATTGTTATAAATACGAGAAATCCGAGCCTATCTATCAGAGGTGTTGCAAAAAAAATTAAAAATATCCAAATCATTCATAAGTACATAAAATACAAGTTTCGTAGCTTAATCACACAAACCTATAGTCAGACCTAAAAGATCAGAAAAACGAGAAAATTCTGTCAAATTACGTTGTAGAAAACTGTAGGTACGACCACTTTCTGATAAAATATGGTTGCTTAGTCATGGATGACGAACGGTACGTCAAAACTGATAATAATCAGCTACCGACAACAATTATAAGTGGCAAAGAATAAGGAGACTAAGTATTCCTCATAAATACAAAGAAACAAAATTGTAAAAATTTCCGAAACGTAAACGATAATACCTATATGCTCCTGGGGTAAGAGAAGCGAAGGTTTCGTCGCTCCGACGAAGAGTTCGAAAGAATCCAAAATGATATGGAAATTTTGACACTTTTTCTCCTAGTAGGCTCAAAAAAGTTCGTGATTCTGAGAAGATATCACATAAAATTAATAAAATAAAATAAAATAAATTAAATTTTAGACGACCAGATGGCCTAGTGGTTAGAGAACCTGACTACGAAGCTTGAGGTCCCGGGTTCGATTCCCGTGTCGGGGCAGATATTTGTATGAAAAATACGAATGTTTGTTCTCGGGTCTTGGGTGTTTAATATGTATTTAAGTATGTATCTATCTATATAAGTATGTTTATCCGTTGCCTAGTTAGTACCCATAACACAAGCTTTACTTAGCTTACTTTGGGACTAGGTCAATTGGTGTGAATTGTCTCGTGATATTTATTTATTTATTTATTTATTTAAAATATTCCAAATTAAAAAAAAACCAAAACAGACAACAAAATAAAATTTCGCCCATATAAAAAACATAGCTTAGTTAAACCCCTTTCCACCAGTGCTATGCTATGTGGACCGGGCCATTCATTTTTATGAAATATAAGGCATACCTGGAGTTTTTTTCCAGTGTAAATAACTTATATAAAAAAAAAACTGAAATAACTAAATTTAATATTTCAAACAAAAAAAAAATTTGAAGAAATTTGTAACTCAGCGGAAAACGCACCAATTTCCATACAAATGGCGGGGACATGCATGCCCACTGCCTTACCTACTTTAAAGATAATAATGATTACATGTTATACGTAGTGATCATTTTAAATATAAGCTTAAATGTGCCTATTTAAATTTCAAATTAAAAACCGAGCACTTTACCGTTTTTGAAAAATAGTACATTGTTGTAAGGGCTAAAGTCAGTCAGCAATAGATGGAAGAGTTTATTACGAGTCCATCTATTGCACTTTCGGCAGAGGCTTAACACAGAGCTTTTCACGACTACTGCGACGAAATAAAGTGAATTATACAACAAATGAACGTGTAAGCAAATTAAGAATTCAAGTGAAAACGCGTATTCCCTTTAAATAAATAAATAAATAAATAAATATCACGGGACAATTCACACCAATTGACCTAGTCCCAAAGTAAGCTTAGCAAAGCTTGTGTTATGGGTACTAGGCAACGGATAAACAAACTCATATAGATAGATACATACTTAAATACATATTAAACACCCAAGACCCGAGAACAAACATTCGTATTTTTCATACAAATATCTGCCCCGACACGGGAATCGAACCCGGGACCTCAAGCTTCATAGTCAGGGTCTCTAACCACTAAACCATCTGGTCGTCTGGTGGTCGCCTTTGTTTGTTTACCCCCTATTAGCCGCTGGCTGCTCATCGTAGCGCACCTTAAAGTACACTATATAATTATATCGCTTTACAGAAGGCATGAGGAGCTGACAGGACATGACTGGGACGGACTGACGACTCTGACCGTGACAGAACTATATGTCAGATAATTAAAAACAGACATATTTATATGGCTGTATGGAATCTGATTCCTATGCCTATCCGTGAATATTCATCTTATTATAAAATAAAACGAATTCTCATTGGCCAATTTAATTTCATATGCAGCACAAGTCGTGATCTGATTGGTCAAATCAGTGATCAGCGGACCGATGTGATTGGTCGACTTGCTCCATGGAACAGGCCAACAATGTTATCGTTGTCCAGTTTAAATTCATAGAAGGCCTGCTCATTCAATATACAACTGTTGATTGTTTTGGGGACCGAGAACAGACCATCTTTCGCCACATTTCCGAGCAGTGGCGTGAAAAATATATTTGAAGAGCATCACGTCATCCGTAACGAAGTATCCATCTCGCCACGGCACTCTTTTATGCTTATCATGTGCTGTGTCATGAAGTTACTCACCTCGTTATGCATCATCAAGTTGACATGGAAGACATGCTGAAAGCTATATGGGAAATTGACACAGACACTAAAAGACACTTAACACAAGAAGAGAAATTATGTGAAGAAATTTATGAAAAGACAACGAGCAGAAACAAAGTAGGACGATACATAGTCAAACTTCCATTTAAAACTGATAATCCACAATCACCCGACGGGAACACAAAAGAGATAGCTACAAACCGATTTCTTCAGTTGGAGAGAAAATTCAGCAAGTCACCGGGCCTGAAATCAGAATACACGAAAGTTATTAAAGATTACATAGATCAAGGGCACATGGAAGAAATACCTAAAGAAGAAAAAGAAACAAACAAATCAGTATACTTACAACAACACCATGCTGTTGTTCGCGAAGACAAGGAAACCAGTCGCACGTGCGTTGTTTTTGATGCTTCCTGTAAGGGATTGAATAATATATCGTTGAATGAAGAATTAATGGATGGGCCTCAGCTACAAGACGATTTGAGAAACCTTTTAAAATGCAATCTTTTTCATTCGCCATCTCATGGCGAATGAAAAAGATTGCATTTGTGGCAGATATCGCACAAATGTATCGTCAAATTTTGGTTGCTCCTGAAGACACAGATTATCAACGGATTGTCTGGAGAGAAAACGCATCCGAAGATTTAAGAGACTATCGTTTTCTAAGAGTTACGTGTGGCACGGCACCAGCCCCGTATTTAGCAGTCAAAACACTACAGCGCGTTGCTACAGATGAAGGGCGTGAACAAACAGAAGCTGTCAAAATAATTAAAGAGGATTTTTACATGGATGACTTACTTTCTGGTGCATCGACTCCTGAAGAGGCTATTTCAGTTGCTAAAGAAGTTTCAAACATTTTAAACAAGGGTGGATTTCGTCTGACAAAATAGGCATCAAACAACATTGAATTTATGAAAGCATTTGATGCCAACGAAAGATCAACTAATGCTCATGTACAACTGAACCTTGATGGTACCATAAAAGCTCTTGGAATAGTTTAGAATTTAGGAAAAGACACATTTCAATACAATTCGTCTTTACTACCGATGACGAAAAACGTAACTAAATGAAACATTTTATCTGATGTACAGAAACTATTTGATCCACTTGGATGTATTGCACCTAGTACAATTATGGCAAAAATATTTATTCAGAAATTATGGCTCGAAGAGATGAACTGGGATGAGAGTGTAAGTTTTGGTCTGGAACAAAAATGGAGAAAAATAAGAGAAGATTTTGAAAATGTTACCGACATACAAATAGACCGATGGCTTTACACTGACAATTTAGACATCAAATCCATTCAAATACATCGCTTTAGTGATGCATCGATGCATGCATATGCGGCTGTAGTCTACATAAGAACTGAAACAAAGAATAAAATTAAATGTAAACTCGTCGCTGCCAGAACTAGAGTAGCACCACTGAAGACTATTTCATTGCCTCGCCTAGAACTTTGTGGAGCCTTATATTGCTGTCCAACTTAATGAAGCAAGTTGGGCAAGCTATGAGAATACCTACTTCTCAGATGTACGCTTGGACAGATTCATCCATCGTGATCGCGTGGCTTTGTGGAGAACCCAACCGATGGAAGCCTTTCGTAGCCAATCGAGTTGTAGAAATTGTTGAAAACCTAAACAACAAACATTGGCACCATGTTCCATCTTATGAAAACCCAGCAGATGTGGCCTCTCGAGGAATACTACTGGCGGAGTTGAAGACGCATAAACTGTGGTGGAACGGACCGAGCTGGCTATCTGAAAAAAAAATAAAAATTAATTCAACAGAAATACATACAACAGATGAAGAAATGAAAACAGCTAAAATGTATACTTACTTCAATGCTGAAGAACAAAACAAATTAAGTACTAAATTAACTGCACAATTTGAAGGGTTTGACTCCTTGGAAGAACTGATAAAAGTCATAACATATTGCCGAAGATTTTTAAACTGTAAATAGAAAACAGAAAATATTAATAATGACTTCACAACAATGGAATTAGACACATCACTTACCATTTGCATTAGAAAGGTACAAGAAGACGAATTTAGAGAAGAAAATTGAAAGATTGCAATCAAACCAACAAGTAAAAAGAACGAGCGTGCTGCGATTGCTGAACCCGTATCTAGATGAAAATAATATACTCAGGGTGGGCGGTCGCCTCCGGCATGCTTGACTTGCTTGACAACGATAGGAAACATCCAGTTATTTTGGGACATCAAAACCACCTAACGCGTTTAATCATTGCTGATGCACATAATAAGACACTACATGGAGGATTGGCGCTAATGATGTGCAACTTACGCTCGAAATATTGGATTTTAAGAGCCAAGTCACAGACGAAACCTTACATAAAAAAATGCCTAATTTGTGTAAAGCAAAGAGCCACAGCCAAATCTCAAATTATGGGAGACCTCCCAGAAGTCAGAGTAACTCCATCAAGAGCCTTTTTACACAGCGGAGTGGATTTTGCCGGGCCTTTTCAAGTTCTGTCATCCAGAGGAAGAGGTGCAAAAACTGCAAAGGCTTACATAGCTATCTTCATAATGCATGTCCACTAGGGTGGAGCGAGATTTTTTTTTTCAGAAATTCAACTCAGAACCATTCTAAAACGTTGCTTTAGGCTGCCAGGTGTACGAAAAAAATAATGATAAAAATATTCGATACTACTTTTAGCCCTCTACTGCCGTCTTGAATATCACAAAAAGCAATAAATCGAGTCCATATTGTAAATATCACCATTTTAACAAAATCTTGTTTTTTTTTTAATGAAAGTCAAATTCATTTGTTCTAAACACGTAATAGTAAAAATAAAAATACATTTTGCACAAAAATATAACTATTAGAAAATATAACATTATCACAAACACTACATTTTTAGCCCAAACACTGCATTTTGACGTAGTAGTAGCTAGTGCACTAAGCGGGTAGTTCAATAAAACATTTGAAGTTGAAACTCTTTTTCATAATTATTCTAGTTGACTAGTTTTGTTTTGCGTAATAAAAGGTTATTTATTGTCGAAATTATAATTCAAAGTTTGTGTTATTTCTTCCAATTATGTCGAAAAAACAAACACGAAAAGCATTGGATTGTCCTAATACTTTGGTTACCTAATCCATTTAATAAATGTATCATCTAATGTGCCTACATTATCAAAAGAGATTGAGAAAGATCTCAGCTCTATTTATATGAAATGTGTCAAGCTGCAATGTAAGCAGCGGTATTTGTTCCCAAGAATTGACTCATAAAAATCCAGGGAAAATAACTCACTCACGTTGCTTGACAACAGCCAACAGAATTTTGAGACTTTATGTGGACACATCGAATCCTTCAACAAACTTGATGAAGCTGACAGAATATATTATAAAGGTGTACGCTTTGGTTTCATTCAGCATAAAAAAGAAAACACGTAAACCAAATCATGTGTTTGAATTAATTACCTATTCTAGATGTTTGAGTTCCGATGTAAAGAAAATTATTGATCCAGTGATCTACTGAAACGCATTTTTTGCACACCCAGAAAATCTGCTGTTGTCCGTGTTATTCGATGAAAGACCTCATATAAACGAAATTGGCCTGGAACGAATAATTGCTGCCCAAAAACATCACAAGCCGGGAGTCAGAAAATCCAAGGTCCCGACTTTAAATTCTAAGGCTAAGGACTATACCGACATGATTTTATGGGATAAGACACAAATTATCCCCTACTAAATAGCTCTACCAACGAGGAATTACAAGACTTTGTTCAATCACAGCAACAAGATATCACTGAGTTCCCGGCTTATCCTTGCCACAGTCAACTCAAGCAGTCGAACGTGAGCGAAGCGTCTCTCGCCGTGGCTGGCAAAAAGGCGAGAGATGTATTTATTCCTTCCAGAATTAAATCGTGAACATTAATGCCATATTTTAACACAAAAAAAATTATCTAACATATAAAAATCTCGTGTCACGGTGTTTGTTATCAAACTCCTCCGAAACGACTCGACCGATTATTATGAAACTTTTTTTCTTTATATTCGGTAAGTTTGAGAACAGGTCGTAGGGGATTTTTTTTATACCTACCCCTATTCTTCGCAGACGGAGTCGCGGGCAACAGCTAGTAAACTATTAATAATAGCTTTACATATTTTAAATGTGCTTGAAAACCGGATCTAAATACTAACCTAAATTGAACTTATTTAACAATTTTCGATTTTATTTTTGTAACAATTACGTATTGGTTTTTGATCAAACTATTTTTTTTCCAAGTTATTTAGTCCTTTAATTTAACGTATGATATAAACAAAAACGTTTCTTATTCAAACTCTCGTATAGAAAAAAAAATAATATTTCACCAAAATTGAGTAAATAATAAACATTTAGAACTCAAGTAGAGGGCTAAAACATATATTTAAAAAAAAATAAAAAAATATGTTCATATTTACGTTATCTATAGGCAACATAATACAATGGTTCCAAGTCGATCGGACAACTTTTTTTTTTCTTCATACATCGACGCTCCACCCTAATGTCCACGAAAGCCATTCATATAGAATTGGTCGGTGATCTCACTTCAGAGGCATTTATAGGAGGAGCCTTTAGGCGTTTTGTGGCTAGAAGAGGAAAATGTAGTCATATGTGGAGCGATCAGGGGAGAAATTTTGTAGGAGCTAACAAGGATCTCTTTGATGCCTGGAACGAAGCAAACTTAAAGTTTACGGGGAAAATAGCCGAAACACTCGCAACTGAGGGCACCCAATGGCATTTTATACCCGCCTACAGCCCTACGTTTGGTGGTTTATGGGAGGCAGGTGTTAAATCAATAAAACATCACCTTAAACGAATACTCAACAGCAGTCTTACGTTCGAAGAAATGTCAACTGTCCTTTGCCAGATAGAGGCCTGTTTGAACTCGCGACCTTTGTGTCCGATTGATGATACAGATTCGGAAGATCTCAACCCTCTCACACCTGGACATTTTTTAATTGGAGAAGCCCCCATCGTAGTTCCAGGTCCTGAGTATAGAGACGCTAAGATGCACAGCTTGTCACGATGGCAGCATACTCAGAAATTATTATCAGATTTCTGGCGAAGATGGCAGGACGAATATTTAACCAGATTTTTTATTTTTTTATTTTATTACAGCGACCTAAATGGCTAAAGAAAGAAGATGAATTTAAAATTGGAGATATTGTCCTAATCAAGACTGACAATTTGCCACCAGGTAAATGGTCATTAGGAAGGATTGTTGAAAAACACCCTGGAAATGATGGTTATACTAGAGTATACAGTGTGAAATCTGGTAGTAACATAGTAAATAGATCTGTTACAAAATTGTATGCCCTACCTGTTGATATAGAGTAATATTTAAGTACTTATAATAAAATAGTTAAATCGTTTCAGTCACCAATTTTGCATGCTGTTTAAATTCAAGTTGAAAGGACTCAATAGTCCCTTGGTGGGCGGTATGTTGATGTAAATATTAACCTATCTATATAGCTACAATTGCACAGAAGCCTATGATTCGGATTGTCACTAACATACGTCAGTCGCAAATTAAACTCAATCGAACCACACGTATTTCTTTTAAATAAATCCTACAAAAATCAAGCCATTCAAATCTCAACCTTATCACCAAAACAATTATTATTATTATGTTGGTACGGATTTCCGATCACGGGCCCATGGGGACCCGGTCATTTGAAAGGCATTCATGGGGCCGAAGCCAACATGAAGAGGCCTTTGGTACCATATAATATAAATGTGATGGGCGCAACTATGGAGGTCTATCCCCTAATACACCATGAGGATGTGCTAGCGGACAGTCCTCCACAGTTGCCAAACTATTGCCAGGTAGGAAGCGACATGGAATTGGCTATGGGGTTGGGATGTTGTGGACAGGATTACCGGGCTATGGAGTGAGATAACGGACACCTACCATTTCAATATCTCATAAACTGAACTTTTGGTAGGCGGTGACTCGCCATTCACTAAATGGGCCCCTCAAACTATTGCCCTATTATTATATTATTATCAAATAGCATTTATTGGTATCCGTTGTTTGGACTTATTCTCACTATACTTTGAAAGGTTTAGGTAGTTAACTAAATGTAAACAAACTTCAGTTTCCAAATTTGGTACATTCAAGGGTTCAAAACATTTTATTCATCTATCATTGTAATACAAACTAGACCAACGTATTTTAATATAGAAATGTAA
The DNA here is from genome assembly GCA_947563465.1 of Archips xylosteana. Lineage (NCBI taxonomy): Eukaryota > Metazoa > Arthropoda > Insecta > Lepidoptera > Tortricidae > Archips > Archips xylosteana. Next base: position 219,716 of record CANOAX010000022.1, read on the forward strand.
ATGTTTAAATAGTTTAATGGGAGAATTACAGTATTTAAGACATCAGTTGACATTGTTTTGTTTACATTTAATTAATTACCTAAACCTTTCAAGTATTAACTCTCCCATTATACAGACTTATTGATAGCTAAAGACTAGCTAAATCCCCAAAATACCAAAAAACAATACATGAAAAAATCATAAGTAACCTGTCACAAGTAGGAAATTCATAAAAAAAATACCCGAGCCCATTTGATGTAACCAAATTACTATGGAAACCCAGCTATGCCCCGTAAATTCCGATGTCTGAATGAAAATCTTACCATTTTTTCGTGACAGTTTCCACATGAGAATACAAAATATAAGGCTGATTAACACACTGACTTGAAAGTGAAAATAGCCTTTGATATTTTAAGATTTTAAGCCATACACGGATATTAAATGTCAGGGTGGTAAAACATATTCTTGGTCGCCCGTACAGTCAATGAAACTGAATCACGTACATAATAACAGGGTGAACCCTTTTAATTGCAAATGTCATGTTGACATGGTTGTGAAAAGGTACCACCCACCCTGGTACGCGATTAACTGTATATGTACAGTCTAGGTACTTGATATATCGGTGGGATAGGATCCGCCTCTCCATATACCTATTGTTAAATGAAACATATACCTCGACATCTAACATTTATTTAAGTAAGTATGTGACATTTCACAGCAATATACTAACACACAGTATAACTCTACCACAGAGCCTGAGGTTTGGTTTGTTTGAAATACTTTTTTTAAATTGTAATTTAATCTTAGTGACCTAAAACTAAATATTTGTACGCTTGCTTGCATGCTGAATACATGTGCTAAACTTATTTTAAGATCTTTTTACCTACTGTATTCTTACAAATAAATGTTTTTGAATTTGAATTTGAGGTTCGTATCTGACCAAAAGGGCAGATCTCAGACTCTCGCAGACTCTATCCCGGGTTCTGTCTGTAACGACGCTCCTTGAGCATTATCCCTATTACAATCTAAACATTATATTAAATGGATAAGTAAACTAAACTAATCTAAACATTTATTACGCAAAAACTAAGTAACATTATCCATAACTAGCATTAGTTCCAACACAGTTGAAATGAATTGTTTCAGCAAAGATTCAATCAAAAAGATTAACACCCATATTTTGTCTTACCTACAATTCAAGACAGTATTTTTTCTACATTCTAACAACAAATATCCTATGGTTAAATTATATAAACAAAAACAAAGCTCCCTGCTTTTAAAGATAGGATTAATAAATACATTATCGAGATACAAGACAATGTATAATAGCTAAAATGTCTTCATTATATGTTAACTTTATCAACATCGTAAATATTTAAATATGATAGGACAGGTACATTATTTCACAACGATCGAACGATATAGGCACAAAGAACAGATAAAGATTCACTATCTAAAACTAATTAACATTAAGTACTATCCATAACACAGCATTAATTTAAGACATTCTACATTCTAACAACAAATATCCTATGTTTAAATTATATAAACAAAAACAAAGCTCCCTGCTCTTAAAGACAGGATTACTATAAATACCTTATCAAGAGACGAGACAATGTGATAGCAATGAAATATCTTCATTATATAGAAGTTAGGTGTAAATATGTCTGTCTAGAAGCTACAAAACTTTTTCTAAATTTTAATATGAGATCATATAAATGCATTTTAAATGCGAAGTTTCTCAAAAACTAAGAACTTTATCAACATTAAAAATATTTAAATATAATAGGAATGCCCCTTGTAGTTGCATCCCTTTATAAAAATATGTCTACTATCAAAATTTTTTAATTTTCCAAAAATATTGATTTATACCGTTAGTATCCTGAAAGTTAGTTTGATGAGATAAAGAGGGATCTCCAACTGCTTAGGAATTATAACTAGGATTTTTTTTTTCATTTTTTCACATGGCGAAGATGGAAATTGAAGCAGGCTGGGAACCCCTGCTGTCGCCGTTTTAGCTCAGAATCAAAATGCTGATGCTGTTCTTCAAAACGGTGACAACACGGCTAAACACCTAGGCGAAGATCAAAATTCTGCTGTGTACAAGATGTGTTCAAAGTTATAAGTAGATACATATTAAACCTGTAAACCTGTGACAAAGTAACTAACTATTCTAAGCTAACATCATCTGCATTAGAGGAAGATTTCAAACTGAAACCTTGGAAATAGTGTTAATCTTGGAAAAGCCCAGAGATCTACTTTTTTTTTGGTGATAGGTACTTTGTGAGCTTCTTCGCTCTCTCCCTCATTTAATGGACCCCTATGTATGGCTCGCTGGGTATCCTAGAAGGATGCAGTAGTAGCAGTACCATTCTATGCAGTAGATACCATATAAAGGTGACATATTATTTATATATGTTCAGCAGTTCTCGAGAAGAAAAGAAGAGAAGAGAAAAATGAATGAAAATGAAAATAATTTATTCAGTAACTTAGTTAGTTATGACAATAACTGTGCTGGTGCCTCTTTTTGAGTATCATGATACTCGTACTAAGAGAACACCGCTCCTCCATGTTATGTAACTTAAAACTACTTAGGTGTAGGTACTCTAAACTATTTTTATTAAGTTTTATTAAAATATAACAACAAAAAATAAAAAATAAAAATAAAGTGAGGCAACGTATGTATATTAATGGTAGGTATGGTGCGGCTGTGTGTGTATAAGTGTGTGTGCGTGAGTGTGTGTGCGTGTGTGTGTGTGTGTGTGTGTGTGTGTGTGTGTGTGTGTGTGTGTGTGTGTGTGTGTGTGTGTGTGTGTGTGTGTGTGTGTGTGTGTGTGCGTTAATGCGTATGCGCGGGTATGATAATCATCATACAGGTTTCTGAATTAAACTCTCAATATCAATATAGCTTTTAGTTTTTAACCATTTAGTTAATTTAGCTTTACACTCATATGCAGTCAAGGAATAAATTTCTAAGTGTTTGTTTATAACATTATACAGGTTGGCAGATTGTGCAGGTTGTTGTCTCTTTGCAAATTTAGTTTTCACTCTCGGAGTGTAAATTACTTTGGTCCTATTCCTACGTGTAAATGTTGTAGCTGGTATAAATGTGGTAGAGAGAAAGAGAACAGAGAAGTTCTCTATTTCAAGAAAATACGAATTCAAACCCATAGGAAAGACTTTTTCTTTTTCCTAATATGACTATAGACATAAGAATAAATAATAACAGAGTAGAAGGGAATCTGTTTTGACCGCGTCCAAAACGCCGCCATTTGTATACCTACTTCCCCCCTCACGTTGTTACACCCCTCTGTCGTCCAGGCGTGTTGCTAGGGTTGCTTACTGTTAAATATTACTTACGTCTAAAGATAATATCTCTAAAATATAAGTTTTTATTTACTTTGAAATCATTATTTTATTTTAGTTATATCGTGTAAAGCGCTGCGGGTGTCTATGGACAGTGGTGTTCATTTAACATCAGGTGACCCACTAGTTCGTTTGTCTGGCCTATCTAACATAAAAAAAAAAAAGAAGTTTAACAAAATATGAAATTATAAATCATTAGGTACAGTCAAGGATTTTAATTGTTAGGCCACTTACCACTGTTCGTATTTTAGCCGCGTAATGCAAATCGGGTGAAGCCGCTTATACTCGTATATGCTGATTTGCATTACACGGCTAAAATACGAACAGTGGCAAGTGGCCTAACAATTAAAATCCTTGACTGTACGTACCTACATATTATAGATAGGTATTTCTAAGTAAGAAGTTATTACAAGTGCCATACCAAATGAAGCCATTTCATACATCAGTGTTCATACACCCAAATACACCACAATAACTTGACGCCATTGTTATTTGTTTCCAATAAATCGAACGCGCAAACAGTAAACAGCCAATATGCCAAACGTGCGTGCGGCGACGCCGGCCGTGACACCCTGACTGAGCAAAGGCTTAGCCTTTACTCTAATATCGTGACCTTGAGTCCGGCCGCAGCGAGAATTTCCCTTCTACTCTGTTATTATTTATTCTTATGCTAGAGACACCATTATCGCCAATAACACTTTTCTGACTACCACTTTAAAATTAATTATGCCCTTCGAGTTACGTAGGCCGCTAACGTAGATACTTTTAAGTTGATACAATTTGATTGTTCTCAAGTGAGTTGCGATCAGGTACGAAATACTGAAATCCGTAGAAGAACAGGGCTAACTGACATAGCGGAAACAATAGCCAAAAGAAAGTGGAAGTGGGCTGGCCATATAGATATGTCGCAGGTCTGACGGTAGATGGGGAAGAAAAGTGCTGGAGTAGAGACCGCGGACCGGGCGCAGAAATGTGGGAAGGCAGTCCATGAGGTGGACTGACGATCTAGAAAAAGAGAGAGAGAAGTGAAATATAATATAAGATCAAACGAACTTCTTGAAGCGAAGTTCGATCGATATTATAATAGTCATTTCATTCGAAGATATAAGTATTTATTTACCTAGTAGGTTAAAGGATTACTTGGTAAATAAATACTTATATTGAGAATGAAATGACGAATTATAATGAAATATCTATTGAGTGTCGCGGGGGATTAGTGCAGGGCGGCGGGGACTCTCTGCATTAATGGCATGGTGCATCAAGCGTAAATGCACTTCTCCAGTGGCCGCGTGGTACCCGCAAGCCCTCATGTGGTGTCTCACCATTCGACCCGTTATAGCTTTTTTGCAGCAAATGTAATTGAATTGTTGTCCAAAAGCCCGCCTGAAATTCCTATCCAAGATGCCATAAATGGCACTGGTGAATACCGACCGACCTACTGCAAGCCACACGCTTCGATAGAAGGCTGAATTACTCACAAATGGATATCCATACGCCAAGACGAGATACGGCAGCCAAGCTCTAACGTACAGGATGAAGACGAAAACATTAATATAATGCCCGTACCGATCATTTTTATACTGCTGAGACGTCCTATAATGGATGTCGGTATCGGCGCGGTGTTTCATTTTCAAAGAAGCGTTAATCGAGAAAAATATGGTGATTAAGCTCGGAATTACATGGAAGATTAGGTTAGCGGTTATTCTGAAGACCAAGTTGCCGGAGTACGATCGGTAGCAGCAATCGTAGTCGAGTCCTAGGTAGACGCCGACGGCGGCAGTGCTAAAAGTTAAAAAGAAGACTAAGATAGTTATAATATCGATGCGCTTTGAGATCAATACGTTGTAGTCTTCAGAGCCTCTGCACAGCCGGAAGAATGATTCAATTGACATCATCTGTTGACAAAACAGCTCTTATAAATAAAAATTCTTAATAGAATAATCAGAATTAGTAATTTTTTCACAAGGTTACTAAGGTAAACGCAGGTATTACCTAACGCTCCATCGAAAATCTGCAGGTAATACTGACCCATTAATGTGATTCGCAATTTATACGTTTCTAGAACTGTTTATGCTACAGGTAGGTGAATCAACACACACACGTCTTGAATGTTGCGCATCAGATATTTTTGCATTAGTGTGTGTGGCACTACGAAAAAGGGATAAAACACATCAGTTTCTGTGCGGACTGCGTGGACGCCGGTTATCCCATAGAATACAGGCAAGCACGTGATTTTTTTGCTTAAGCTATTTTAAAGAAATAAGTGATATCTGAAGCTATAATGTATTGTTAAACATACTCACAGAAGGGTGAATTTTTCATTTTATGCAACATTTTATTGAACATATGTCGTTTTAAATGATAAAACACGAAATTAAAATAGGGCGATAATAGCTTCATTGGTTTTAAAATTAGTGGGTACTAACGACCCATGGACATGGTGTTGGCTCGAACGTGATGTTTTGTTTTTCCCTCGTTTATGTTATTACTAGCTTTTGCCCGCGGCTTCGCTCGCGTGTACCACGAGTATTCCAAAGATCTAAGATATCAAGCAAGCAAGCATGCACGCAAGCAAGCAAGCGTGCATAAAAGCGTGCAAGTAAGCGTGCAAGCAAGCGTGCAAGCAAGCCCGACTAAACTTCAGGTAGATACGGTCCTTTACAGTATTTTTTATATACAATGTTTTTCACTAATTCGGAAGCGGGCACTAAAATAACCAGGCTTGTTAATAATATAAAACCTATTATTACTTTCCCCTGTCCTGCATTAGGTATAATTCTATGTTTTCTTACCTTCTACGGAAACTTCAGTAACTGGAAGCGCTGTGTACCTACTTAGCATTGATATTATACATATTATAGTATTTTGTAAAGGTGTTGTGTGACCTAACCGCTAAAGAGTTATACCCTCCATCATCAGCTCATCTGAATAACCAGAAAGAATACAACTAAAGTTCTATATGTGCATATGATATTTAAAGAAACTTCCTAAAACTCCTAACCGTTAAGGAGTTTAACCTTCCATCATCAGCTCACCCGGATAACCTGAAAGAATACAACAATCGGTCTATACGTACCTATAATATTTGAAAAAATATCCTCAACTCCTAACCGTTAAGGAGATTTACCTTCCATCATTAGCTCATCAACATGAGATGATGTCTACCAGACGCAAACACTTAAATAGTTGAGAAAATATATGATAAACATAATGCGTGCCTACAAAATTTGAGAGTTGCCCTCGATTTCCTTGAGATCCCGTCATCAGATCCTGATTTGGTGACAATGGGACCATCTCAGGAGTATATTGTATTCTTTCGAATAAAAAAATATATTTTATAATCGGTCCACAATTGACCGAGAAATCGGTGAACATACCTACATAAAAAAATACATAAAGTGGAATGCATAACCTCCTTTTTTTTAAGTCGGTTAAAGAACCTTTTGCGGCCTTCTTACAGCATAAACTTATGAATTTTGAAATTTTAGCTTACATTCAGTAAAACGCAAAATCCCGTTTTTTCCCGTTCACGTAGGAATTTCGGAAAGTTCTCTCTCAGTGCTCCTTTACACTCCCCAAACAACCTACATGCCGAATTTCAGCTTTCTACGACCAGTAAAACGAAAAATCCCGTTTTTTCCCGTTCCCGTAAGAATTTTGGAAAGTTCTCTCTCAATGCTCCTCTACACTCCCCAAGCAACCTAAATGCCGAATTTCAGCTTTCTACGACCAGTAAAACGAAAAATCCTGTTTTTTCCCGTTCCCGTAAGAATTTTGGAAAGTCCTCTCTCAATGCTCCTCTACACTCCCCAAGCAACCTAAATGCCGAATTTCAGCTTTCTACGACCAGTAAAACGAAAAATTCCGTTTTTTCCCGTTCCCATGGGAATTTTGAAAAGTCCCCTCCTAATCCTCCTGTACACTCTCCAAGCAACCTAGATGCCGAATTTCAGCTTTCTACGACCAGTAAAACGAAAAATCCTGTTTTTTCCTTATCCCGTGGGAATTTCCAAAAATCCTTATTAATGTTTTTTACTATTATAATTACCTACTTCTATGCCAAATTTAGAGTGTCTAGTATTTATAGTTCATAGGATCCCGTTGAACTGAATATATAAATCCCGTTTTTTCCTTATCCCGTGGGAATTTTGAAAAATCCTGAATTATGTGTTTTAAATAATGTAATACCTACTTGTGTATCAAGTTTGAAGAGTCTAGTTATTATAGTTACTGAGATAGGGTCACTCGGAATCGAATATATAAATCCCGTTTTTTCCCGTCCCCGTGGGAATTCCCAAAATTCCTTCCTTAGTGGATGCCTACATTATATAAGGTATCTATGAGCAAAATTTCAAGTCTCTAGGTCCAGTGGTTTGGGTTGTGCGTTGATATATCAACAGTCATTTAGTTTATTTAGACATTTCAACCCTATCGCACCCCATCCAGGGAGATGGTATTTTACGTCCGCCACGTCGGATTTTAAACCCGTTGTTGTTTTCATAACCAGCAACCCGATAAACCATAGAAACAACACCCATGTTGATTTTCAGACTTTGTTACCCCTTTTCCCCCTTTTAGGGGTTGAATTCTCAAAAAACCTGAAACACGTGTTTACTCATTTATCATTAGGAGTACTTCTGTGAAGTTTCGAATAAAATAGTCGAACGAATCTTGTTTCCCCATAAAAACTTTGGACCCCCGTTTCACCCCCTTAGAGAGTGAATTTTGAAAAATCCTTTCTTAGTGCACCCTTGGATCTTATAAGGAACCTACATGCCAAATTTGGAATCTCTAGGCCCAGTGGTTTGGGCTGTGCGTTGATATGTCAGTCAGTCAGTCAGTCAGTCAGTCAGTTTCTTCTTTTATATATATAGATTTGACAATAAAACAAGTTCCTGTATGTAATAATTTTTAATTTTGTTTAGCTATTTTAAGTTAGTTTTATTTATGTTAATTTTAAAATTAGTCCTGTTTTTATAACATTTTTATTGTTAAACTAGCTGACCCAGCAAACGTTGTTTTGCCATATTAGGGGTATAAAAAATAGCCCACGACCACAGAAATATATCGAGATAGAAGGATAATGCTCGGCAATTTGTAGCGAGACCGAGCCTGTAACATCTTGCGTAGGTACCTACTTTGACGTCACGAGTGTAATTTAGTGATGGGAAACATAAGCCGCGCGAAATCAATTCAAAAGCATCGATTCACAGATCGATTAGGGAACCGATTCTTATGCACAGAGGAAATGATAATTATATTCGACAGAGGAAATGAGAAAGGTCAGAATTTCAAATCGAAAAATATAAATGTAGGTAGGTACCTACCTAACCAATAAATTGCTTTACATTTGTCAGTACCTACTATAGCCGCTGCAGTTATTCATCATCATCATTTCAGCCGTAGGACGTCCACTGCTGGACATAGACCTCCCTCATTGACGCCCAATCATTACGGTTGAAAGTGACTTGCATCCACCCTGAACCTGCGGCCTTCACCAAATCGTCCGTCCATCTCGTTGGTGGACGTCCCACGCTGGGCTAGCCAGTCTGTGGTCTCCATTCGAGAACTTTTGGGCTCTAACGACCATATGTTCTGCATGCTATATGGCCTGCCCATTGCCATTTCACCGAGCTAATCCGTTTGGCTACGTCGGTGACCCCGGTTCTTCTACGGATCTCCTCGCTTCTGATTCGATCCCGTAGAGAAACTCTGAGCACAGTCCTCTCCATAGCTCGTTATTATAATCGTACCCATAATCGTGTAAGTACTACACACACACACACACACACGCACATTTTTTAAAATAATATTTAGCCTTATGTAAATGTGTTCCTTTTCATCATATGACATCATCACTACATCAATAGTCGGATAAGCTGTACTGATTACTCGTCGGTACTAAATTCAGTAAAGGTGTCTTCGTGGAAATGTATAGAACAATTCTTGCTGTTTTTTGTAGGAAACCATTTTTTACGACCAGTTGTTTTCAATCCATTTATTTTTAATATGAGGATCATTCGGAAAACTAAAATAAAATTGCAATATAGAAGTAACCATAACCTGTTTGTTAATAATATTTGCTTTGCACTACGTACATTATATAGCTACATAATAATATAAAAACGTAATTATCATTTCCTCTGCTTTCAAAATCTATTTTAATCGAGTAAGAACTGCGATAGTGTACTTGTACATCACTATTCTTACTTTTGACAGAAAAAATGATAAATTGACCTTGGACGTGACTCGATAGTTTGAAAAGCTTATTTTTACATTGCTGGTTTTGAACGCACGCCATGTCTGGCTCATCAAATTAAAGCCGCAATGGAAAGCTAGCGTGGACACACTATCGCCCGCTACTGTTCTGATGAAAATAATAAAATAAATCGTTTTTTAATTAATAACAGATATTTTAGGACAAATAGTAGTTACCAATGAAAGGAAATACCTCGACTAACAGCTCCAACTTTATCTGTAGTATTTGAACTGTTAATTACTGAACAACGAGTCATTTTATTTTTAAAACCTGACGTCGCACGCAGACCGCGGTCGAAAGCAGACTGAAGTTCGCGGCGAGCATTGGGGCTTATAAACACCATTTGGCCAGTCGTCGTACGTAAACTCTTTCCTTCTATCTCGATATATTTCTGTGCCCACGACCTATTCTCAGACCTGCCGAATACGGAGAAAAAAGTTGCACAAAAATCGGTCAAGTCGTTTCGGAGGAGTTCGATAACTAACACCGTGACACGAGATTTTTATATATTAGATAAACTAATTCTGTAGTTCTTGTATTAACTATTTTAATTGGAAACAACCAGCCTTTGTGAAATCTATTAGCGACCCACACAATTCTGTCTAGTTTACTTGTTCTAGCGTTCTCAATTTAACAAAAATTACGATATTATTCGGACATCGGTTTTGTATTGCAAAATTTATAAATTATTATTTTAAGTTGAATACTATACTCATGTGTACATATTTTGTTATATTTGTTGATTACAGCCTATTTTATAGTTAAGTATGTCAATAGGCTAGACGACTAAAAAAACTGTTTAGTCCGTCAGTTTTATTATCAAAATATATTGTACACGTATTTTTTCTTTTGTTTGACAAACAAAAAATGAGGAGGATACAGTGCTTAGAAGTTTTGAGTGACGTCACTATATGGTACAATTTTTACCTAAGGGTGACGTCACAAGCCCCCACTCCGGAAGTTTGATGATCTATATCTTTGTCGATTTTTAATAATTTGATAAACCAAAAAATACGTGTCCCATATTTTCCCATAATCTAACTGACGGACTAATTAGAATGACAAATTTTTAACCCAGTCGTCATCCCTATTATGTAAATATCATCTATTTTTTATGTAAATCATTTTACATCTGTACTTACTGATTTTATTACCGACCCATAAGGGTCGGGTCTGGGTCGGTAATAGTGACAATGAGAAGCTATTACCCATCCATATCATACAATTTTTTTCTCACTAGACTATCCTATGTCCTTTTCCGGGATTGAAACTATCATTACACGAAATTTCATCAAAGTCGGTTCAGCGGTGAGACAAACAGGCATACTTTCGCATTTATAATAATTATTAGTATGTATAATATTAAGTAAGCCATTTATATTTATTTATTTATTTGTACGAATACAGTGTAATAAAAAGAATCAATAGAATCGAAAAAGTGCAGAAAAGGTTTATTGCAAGTCTAACATACTCTTGCAAGAAAAATAGAGAACTTAGAAGCTATCACGCGCGCCTTAAATATTTTAAAATAGCATCACTTGAAAATAGAAGGCGTATGTTGGATTTAGTTTTCCTAAAGAAGTTGTCACTGGTAATCTGAATTGGCCTGATTTATTGCAGAAAATCAATTTCTTTGTACCGCCTAGAACGCCCAGGTCATGTAATATTAAACTTTTCGGTTATACTAATAGTTGCACTAATCTTAAGAAACGTCCGCTCTCGCGTATGTTTGCGATATATAAGGAATATCAGCACTGTATTGATCTCAACTCTTCGACCTTCCCTTTCATTAAAACTATTTTTGTTACCAAGAAATGAACCTGATATACTTACAATTATTTTATGTTGTTAGCTTAGTTAAGTTTCGAGTCTAGGAGCAAACAAAGTTTTTTTTTTTAAATAATTTATTTAAGTTAAAACTACTGTTATTTTGTGCGTGGTGTCCTTCTATAATTAATAAGGTACTTACTCTTAAGCTGCTCATGTAAAATAACACATGTATGAGTATTCTTGTTGTTGAAGGTCCAATAAATAAATAAATAATAAAGTAATCTTTGACAAGATAAAATAAAAGTGCTCTACTGTGCGTCTACCTTAAAGGCGTACAAATATTCGTACGATCGGTAATAGCTGCATAAAAAACGGCAATAGCAACAATTGGGTCGGTAATAGCAACAATCACCTTGGTCACTTTAAATTTTTTTTTTCACTAGATAACCCTTTATTTAAAAGCAATTTACTTAGTAAATACTTATAATCTTTACATATTGTCGGCGAGAACCTGTAATTGGCTTGCTGTATTTACTGTAATGTTTAAGATGATGTATAAGCTGTTGGTTCTCCATAAATAAATAAATAAATAAATAAATATAATATAAGCATTATTAAGGTTAAAAAAACAATATCGGGGCAACCAGTACCCTTAATTATGATGATCGATTAAAAAATTGCCTTAAGGGGGGCGGTAATACCAGCGTTTACCTTAAACGAAACAGAACAAGGGGATTCACAAGGAAAAAAGTTTTGATAGTTGGACATAGGTTGTATATTAGCTCTTGGTGCAACCTGCATTAACAATTTTATGTTCACTGCATTAAGATAGTTTTGAGGCAAAATTGAAAGGGTGGTTACTTACGCAGGAAAAAATGCTGTAGTTGTATGTGGAAGCTTCGATCAAGAACTGCAGGGTGCGACAAATTATTCTGGAACCGCCATGACCTGACAGCAGTATTACTGCTGCTGTTGGAAGTACTGCCGTCGTCACAAGCATATCTGAGAGCCCCATGCAGGCTTGGAACACGAGGCCTGCAATGAGAGCATATAATCAGAGAGTTACCTAAAAACTCCTTTAAGAGCACTTGTTTATCGAGTATCGTACCCGATCGGTTGCTGCCACAGCGTTGCCAGAAGGTTACTTTTGTAATCTTTTAGGTGATTTTTAACTCCTTAAAGGAAAGAACCCTAAAAACGGAAAACGGAAAAGTAACATTCTGGCAACACTGCATATCACACTGCCTATTAGAAGCGGTGCGCACGCGCGGCGTGCACGCCGCGCAGGCGCAACAGATTCGCCGCAAACGCGCAACATATTAAGGCCCTATCGAGCTTTTGGCGCATTTATTGCTAAATCCCTTGCTGTATCATTACTAGCAAAGCTTTAGCCATGAAATTCATGTGTAAGATATTTGAGGATCCACTCTAGTGCCCAGTTTTTTCGAAACACGATTATTTGTAGTTAGCTCGATAGAAAAAAATCCAAAGTAGTCTCTAATAATTTATACTAAGGATTTATTTTATAATCCTTAGCACGGCACTTTTGAATGTTAATAAAACAAGATGTTTTCTAGGGCCTAGTGTTGCTACATTTTTAAATTGTGTATTTGTTTTAGTAATACGATGAAAATACCTAATTACACGCGCGGGACTGACCAACCTATCTTGAGCCGTCGTGCTTCCCATTGTCCGTATAGTTAGTTGCGTTACACGGCTTTGATTCTAGCCGCTCTCACACACACACATACACGAGTGCATAGAATGCCTAAAATCGATTAGCGCAAGAAGCTCGGTACGGCCTTAAACACGTCGGGCATCCGCGGCGATACAGTTCCGCCTTCGCAGGGAACAAACCGCGCGTTTGCTCCGCTTCCAATATCATCGCAAATCGACAGCGTGATAATGGCTCTTGGCCACTGAGATCAAGGTAATCAGATGATTACTTACCCATTCTCTTGACGTTATCGTCAATGAAAAATGATCCCACGAAGAATCCGTTCATGAGCCAGCCAAAGATCGTTAAGCCAATCGTGAATAGCGACCTTTCCCTCTGCGGCCACGAATGGTCGAAGGTTATTAGGGAAGTTAGTTCCATCGTATTATTCCTATTCTGGTCCATGGCGACCTGTAAGAAGAAGAATACAAGGTATTTCAGGGGCTATACATACTTTACCGGTACGCCTGTAATGACGTTTCGATTACTAGCAACACATTTGTGAAAAGTGCGTTATGTTTCAGTCCGCGGCTGATCACGCCTAAACGTGACGTAATTTCGGCAAATATGTTGTGAATTCCCAATCCGCACTGAGCCCGCGTGGGAACTACTACTACGGCTCATAATTACTATACTTACTAAACGGGACTTATCACGCAATAAATATTTATTTATTTACCTTGACGTTTCGGCCACATTGCAGCAGCCGTGGTCACGTGGTTTTTGAGAGAGAGGAGAAAGAGAGAGATGTTTATTTACACATATTCGATATACAGGAAATCTAATACCTTTAAACGAGCAATTCTTGTATATATGTATATATATATATATATATATATATATATATATATATATATAATCAGGATCTCGGAAACGGCTCCAACGATTTGGATGAAATTTGGTATGTGGAGGTTTTCGGGGATGAAAAACTGATCTAGCTATGTTTCATTTTCAGAAAATCGCTTTTACTCGTGTTTTCCGGCTATTTTTGTTTGCATTAGAATATAAAGCTAAATTTCGCCGACTTCGAGCAGATCATAATGGCACATTAGAAATCGGGTGGTCGCGGATCCAGCCGACCTCGGTTCGATACCACGTTTTTTTTCAAGATTTTTAGTTTTTTTTTTAAGTTTATTTTTTATGAGAAAACGTCAAGTTTCTTCTTTTGTGAGAAAAAGTTACTTTTTTTGTGAGAAAAAGTTATTTTTTGCGAGAAAAAGTTACTTTTTTGTTAGAAAAAGTATTATAGGGAACGTGCAGTAACTATAGGCGGCAGCACTAATGCGACAGAAGAGACACTATGCGGACAGTAAAACAAACTTATCAAGGTAAAACATTCAAATTGATGGCACCCTTATGGCACCAGTTGGCAGCACCGTCTATGTGCACGTTCCCTATTGGGAGCACAGAACAGGAAAAGCCGGTTGTCTGTAAAGTCGGTTTACGGACGATAGTTTAACGTGACTCACCCCTCCACCCCCTCCGGTGTTTTTGTCAAATATCTTGAAAACGGTGCATCCTACGGCAAAATCAATGAAATTTTCATCCCCCCTTTAATGCCCCCGCGCTCCCTCCCCCGCATCCCCTCCCCCCCTCTCAACCCCCCCCCCCCCCCCACCCCTCCGGTGTATATAATCAGGATCTCGGAAACGGTTCCAACGATTTCGATGAAATTTGGTATTTGGGGGTTTTCGGGGATGAAAAATTGATCTAGCTTGGTCTTATCTCTGGGAAAACGCTTGGTACCGAGTTTCTGCCCGAGCAGAGCTCGGTCGCCCAGGTACTACAGTTGACAGGAAAACATACAAAAAAAAAATCATCGAATAGTATTAATTAGGCCCCACTCAGCATAATGTTGCGGCAAGCCGCAACGCTGTTTTTCAGTGGGACCCATTTAAAAACTAAACACAAAAAAAAACAAACAACACATTGTGATGACACGAACGCCAGCGGAAAGTGTAGTTCGCAACAAAACCTAAATAGGTACAAGCCGGAAGTATGTATGGCAACACTTGATCAGTTTAATCGTATCTGAACCATTAAACCGCAACAAATTACGATAAGTCCTGTTTAGTATAGGTAGTAATTTAAACGACCAGATGGCCTAGTGGTTACAGAACCTGACTATGAATCTTGAGGTCCCGGGTTCGATTCCCGTGTCGGGGCAGATATTTGTATGAAAAATACGAATGTTTGTTCTCGGGTCCTGGGTGTTTAATATGTATTTAAGTATGTATCTATCTATGCAAGTATATTCGTTGCCTAGTACCTATAACACAAGCTTCGCCTAGCTTACTTTGGGAATAGGTCAATTGTTGTGAATTGTCCCGTGATATTTATTTATTTTATCTAATACCTTTAAACGAGCAATTCTTGTATATATATATATATATATAATCAGGATCTCGGAAACGGCTCCAACGATTTCGATGAAATTTGGTATGTGGGGGTTTTCGGGGATGAAAAACTGATCTAGCTGTGTTTCATTTTCAGAAAATCGCTTTTACTCGTGTTTTCCGGCTAATTTTGTTTGCATTAGAATATAAAGCTAAATTTCGCCGACTTCGAGCAGATCATAAAGGCACTTTAGAAATCGGGTGGTCGCGGATCCAGCCGACCTCGGTTCGATTCCACGATTTTTTTCAAGTTTTTTTGTTTTTTTTTTTTAAGTTTATTTTTCATGAGAAAACGTCAAGTTTCTTCTTTTGTGAGAAAAAGTTACTTTTTTGTGAGAAAAAGTTACTTTTTTGTTAGAAAAAGTATTATAGGGAACGTGCAGTAACTATAGGCGGCAGCACTAATGCGACAGAAGAGACACTATGCGGACAGTAAAACAAACTTATCAAGGTAAAACATTCAAATTGATGGCACCCTTATGGCACCAGTTGGCAGCACCGTCTATGTGCACGTTCCCTATTGGGAGCACAGAACAGGAAAAGCCGGTTGTGTGTAAAGTCGGTTTACGGACGATAGTTTGACGTGACTCACACCCCCCTCCCACCCCCTCCGGTGTTTTTGTCAAATATCTTGAAAACGGTGCATCCTACGGCAAAATCAATGAAATTTTCATCCCCCCCTTTAATGCCCCCGCACTCCCTCCCCCGCATTCCCCCCCCCCCCCCTCTCACCGCCCCACCCCTCCGGTGTTTTGATCTCGGAAACGGCTCCAACAATTTCGATGAAATTTGGTATTTGGGGGTTTTCGGGGATGAAAAATTGATCTAGCTTGGTCTTACCTCTGGGAAAACGCTTGGTACCGAGTTTCTGCCCGAGCAGAGCTCGGTCGCCCAGGTACTTTATTTAATTATGAGTGAAAAACACGAAAGTTTAAAACAGTATACTACTACGGCTACTTTGAAAGGGATTCATTCTGAGAGGAGGCCTGTGCCCAGCAGTGGGACGTATATCGGCTGGGATGATGATGTTGCTAACCTGTTGCCCGCGACTCCGTCTGCTAATAATTTGTTTACCGCTATCCCGCGGGAACTAAGCGATTTTACGGGATAAAAAATATTCTATGTCCTTCCCAGGGTCTGAAACTATCCCCATGCCAAATTTAATCTCAATCAGTTCTGCGGATTAATAATAATAATAATAATAATAAATCATTTATTTCGAGTAACTTTACAGACTCATACTCTTATGATTAATGTCTTAAACTAATTATACCTATGTTACAAGAAATAATAAATTTTACACAGATGTTTTTAATAGTTATGTTTCTAGAAGCACCCCAGCACCGGTTATACATAATAGGTGCTTTTAGAAACATGCATATCATCACAATGCCTCAAATATGGGCAGTCTAACCTTTCGGCTATCGAACGCAGGACGGGGTTGGGGCTGGCCCGCACCCGGCGCACCAAGGATGTGCATCGCTTGCGCATAATTGTATAAAAGAAATCTATGCGCGCTTCAGCAAACATCCCTGATGCGCTACAGAAGCGGGGCAGCCCCATCAGCACCCGGAACGCGTTATTGTATTGGACCCGGAGGGCCCCGTAGGCCCGTTGCGTATAATGCGCCCATAAGCTGCACGTATACAGGGAGGCGCAATAAGCAGTGAAAAGAGTTAATTTCACCTCCCTGGTACAGCGCGCAAACTTACGCGCAATCATGTTTGCCCGCACCGACAGGGCCCTCCGTTCACGCTCAATATCCATGTTGTCTTTTAGTTCTGAGGTGACAACATGGCCTAAATATTTAAAACTAATTACCCTTTCCAAAGGACTACCATTCAAATTTATAGGAGGTACTTTTGGTATCTTATAACCAGTAGGCTCAAACACCATGTATTGTGTTTTGCCCACATTATATTTTAGCTCATGTTGGATAGCGTAAGTCTCACAAATATTCAAAAGCTTTCGCAAACCACAAGCTGATGCGCTCAACAAAACCATATCGTCTGCGTAACTCAAATTATTCAGACAGACTGTGTCAATATGGCAGCCGACATGCGTTTTGCCAAGCGCCTTGAGAAGCTCATTTATGTACAAATTAAAAAGTGTGGGCGAGGCCAAACCCCCCTGCCTCACCCCACACTCCAAACTGTACGAGTCTGAAAAAGTATCTCCCCATCTAACACTATTGACCTGGCTCCCATACCAATACTTCAGAATTTGTATGGTCTCATTAAGTAGTTTAATTGCCTTTAATTTTTCCCATAGGATATTGTAGGAAACCAGGTCAAAAGCCTTAGACAAGTCTAAGTAACATGCATAAACGGGCGTCCTTCTATTTAAATAATATTTGACAGTGTGCTTAAGGCACAGTATTGCACTCTCCGTTGATAACCCTGGGCGAAAACCAAACTGGTTGGGGTTAAGACTCACGTACTTATTTAACTGTACATTAAGCACACTATCAAATACCTTAGCAATGATAGTCGCAAGGGATATAGGCCTGTAGTTATTGGTGTCAGACAAATCTCCCGTTTTATTTTTAGGTACAGGAACAACTACAGTTTTCGTCATATCCTCAGGTAAATAAGAGTGCCTTACACACAGCGTGTAAAACAAAGCTAACACTCTTGCAATGTGGGGACCCGCATTCTGGAGATGTTCGATGCTGAGGCCATCGTGTCCTGGGGATTTGCCTCGAGAGATAGATTTAATAGCCTCGGCTACATCCTTAGCCGAGTATCTTGGTCCAGGTTCCATGTCAGTGGTCTCAGCATCGCTCACCCCACCCTGCGATGGTCCAAGCGGAGATTTGACAAAGAAATGATTTTTAAAAGTGTCAGCTATGTCTTTTGCATCAGTCTTGCCATTAACGCTCACAGGGCACGAAGGTCGATATTTCATGTTGTTCGTGGCTTTCCAAAAAGATCGGAAGTCCTTTTTGGAGTGCTGTGAAGCTAAAATATCCATTTTTATTTGGGTCTGATGGTCCTGGCACCACTTTAAGCGAGATTTGAATATTTTTCGCGTTTCATACATCTCATTAAATAACCTGCCAACCTGCGGTCTACCGTAAACTGTCCACACATGAAACCTTTCTCTCGCAGCCCTGTGCGCATCACTGACATGCCGATTCCATCCCACTATCTGCTTTTTGGGCTTACGCTTCCTACTTGTAGTTCGTGTCGCCGCCACACAAAGGGCAGACACAATATTTTTATACAAACTGTCCAGGACTTTCCTATGCCTAATGTCACTACAATATTTATCGACACAGTGTGTAAACTCAATAGGAAAGTCTATACATTTCAACAACCTGTTGCACTCTTCGTTATAATGGATTATTTGCTCCGACCCTCTCTCTCCCCATATTATATGTCGATTAGATACGTTAACTGGTCTGTTTAACTTGGGTGTAAGTAGCTTTAAATTTGAGTGAGTGGGAAATGGTCGGACCAAGTCACATTATACTCAACGTATACGTCATGTACAGATGCACATACAGCCTGTGTTATAACACAGTGGTCTAACCACCGCCTACACTTATGAGCGTCACTAATGAAAGTATAAGTTTCAGAGTCAATACCTAGTTTTTGTCTTAATATATAAAAGAAGAAACTGACTGACTGACTGACATATCAACGCACAGCCCAAACCACTGGGCCTAGAGATTCCAAATTTGGCATGTATGTTCCTTATAAGGTCTAGGGGTGCACTAAGAAAGGATTTTTCAAAATTCACTCCCTAAGGGGGTGAAACGGGGGTCCAAAGTTTGTATGGGGAAACAAGATTAGTTCGACTATTTTATTCGAAACTTCACAGAAGTACTCCTAATGATAAATGAGTAAACACGTGTTTCAGGTTTTTTGAGAATTCAACCCCTAAAAGGGGGGAAAGGGGTAATAAAGTCTGAAAATCAACATGGGTGTTGTTTCTATGGTTTATCGGGTCGCTGGTTATGAAAACAACAACGGTTTTAAAATCCGACGTGGCGGACGTAAAATACCATCTCCCTGGATGGGGTGCGTGCGATGGGGTTGAAATGTGTAAATAAACTAAATGACTATTGATATATCAACGCACAGCCCAAACCACTGGACCTAGAGACTTGAAATTTTGCACATAGATACCTTATACAATGTAGCCATCCACTAAGGAAGGATTTTTTGGGAATTCCCACGGGAACGGGAAAAAACGGGATTTATATATTCGTACTTAATATTTATTTCGTTTTACTGGTCGTAGAAAGCTGAAATTCGGCATGAAGGTTGTTTAGGGAGTGTAAAGGAGCATTGAGAGAGGACTTTCCAAAATTCCCACGGGAACGGGAAAAAAACGGGATTTTTCGTTTTACTGGTCGTAGAGAGCTGAAATTCGGCATGTAGGTTGTTTGGTGAGGGTAAAGGACCATTGAGAGAGGACTTTTCAAAATTCCCACGGGAACGGGAAAAACGGGATTTTTCATTTTACTGGTCATAGAAAGCTGAAATTTGACAAGTGGGTTCCTTGGGGATTGTAGGGGAGCATCAAGAAAGTATTTCCCGAAATTCTTACGGGAACGGGAAAAACGGGATTTTGCGTTTTACTGGTTGTAGAAAGCTAAAATTTCAAAATTCATAAGTTTATACTGTAAGAAGGCCGCAAAGGGCTCTTTAGGCGACTTCAAAAAAAAGGAGGAGGTTATGCAATCCACTTTATGTATTTTTTTATGTAGGTATGTTCACCGATTTCTCGGTCAATTGTGGACCGATTATAAAAATTATTTTTTTATTCGAAAGAATACAATATACTCCTGAGATGGTCCCATTGTTACCAAATCAGGATCTTATGACGGGATCTCAGGGAAATCGAGAGCAACCCTCAAATTTTGTAGGCACGCAAATATCATAATATCATTTTTCATATATTTTCTCAAGCTATGTAAGTGTTTGCGTCTGGTAGACATCATCTCATGTTGATGAGCAGATGATGGAAGATAAAACTCCTTAACGGTTAGGAGTTGAGGATATTTTTTCAAATATTATAGGTACGTATAGACCGATAGTTGTATTCTTTCAGGTTATCCAGATGAGCTGATGATGGAAGGTTAAACTCCTTAACGGTTAGGAGTTATAGGAAGTTTCTTTTAATATCATATGCACGTATAGACCCTTAGTTTTATTCTTTCCGGTTATTCAGATGAGCTGATGATGGAAGGTATAACTCCTTAACGGTTAGGTCACACAACACCATAACAAAATACTATAATATGTATAATATCAATGCTAAGTAGGTACACAGCGCTTCCAGTTACTCAAGTTTCCGTAGAAGGTAAGAAAACATTGAATTATTCCTCATGTAGGACAGGGGAAAGTAATAATAGGTTTTATATTATTAACAAGCCTGGTTATTTTAGTGCCCGCTTTCGAATAGTGAAAAACATTATATATAAAGAAATACTGTAAAGGACCGTATCTACCTGAAGTTTAGTCGGGCTTGCTTGCTCGCTTACTTGCACGCTTGCGTGCAAGAACGTTTGCTTGCTTGCGTGCATGCATGCCTGCTTGCATGCTTGCTTGCTTGCCTGTATGCTTACTTGCTTGATATCTTGGTTCTTTGGAATACTCATGGTACACGCGAGCGAAGCCGCGGGCAAAAGCTAGTATATCCATACAACACCAATCCAGATCATTGCAATAGTTCATTAGTGCACGGAAAAACAACTCACCCGGATGCGCATTGAAGTCTCCCATTATGTAAACCGATTCAACCCCGTATTCATCAACAATGGCACTCACCGCACCGAGACAATCTGTAAAAACCGGTAGGTTGTCCGCGCTATTGGTTGGCATATAAACACTAATGACTATAATCGGACGGTCGTCCGTCACTATTTTAATTGCGCATAAACGCGGATTATCGCACTATACAACCGACACGTTTTGAAAAACGGCACTATTCCAGAGAACCGCAGTACCTCCATGCGGACGGCCATGCACCATGCCCGCCGTCGTCTCCACAGCTGACGTTCCCGTCGCACAGAAGTTATCGTCAATGCTATTCAAAAACGGAATCTCATCCGGCAAAAGCCATGTCTCTTGGAGAGCAACAATATGACATGTTTTGCACAGCTGCCTAACACCGTCAACACAGCGCTTTACACTTTTACAATTAAGACTTGCAAATTTAAACAAACCGCTTGCCATATTACTTATAGGGTTGGTTTACTGCCGTCAGCAAAAACAGTTCTGCGCGGTTCCTTGTGCTTGTAATGAACAAACTTACGGAAAATAATACCTTTCGGCCATAAATTACTGTCTAAAAACAACGGTACGGTCGATTCAGCGACAAAAAATTTATAGGCGCTGTAGTACTCTTCGTTTCTTATTTTTAATTTTTCCAGTGATACTGATTCATTAGTTTTGACCCTAATGTGATCAGCAATTTCCGATACTATCGCTTTTTTATCTACTCTTGTAATAAACATGGGAATTCTGCGCTCCACTGCTTTAAAATTTCCTTGCGTCGTAATTCCCGTACCAAACTGCCCCTCAAATCGCTTGTTCGACTTCTTATTTTTGTACTGCACGGTCTGCCAATCGTCTTTATCATTTTGCACCATTTCAATGTTTTTTGTAAACGTGCTAACATTCGACACAGAAATGCCCTTAGGCGCCGGCCCGGCCGCCGGCACGATCATCTGTTCGGCGCGATGACTCATCTGCATCGTTACATCGGTCGCCGGCGTCGATACAATGTTCTCCGCGTTAGGCTGTCTACCCGCCATAACAATTGAGCAATAAGTTGCACCTTCATTTGTATTTACGCTTGTATGAGACAATGTTTGTTCTCTGCTGATGTTTGTTGTATCATTTAATGTCGAGTTATGATGCGATATACCCGACGGTCCGCTATCTAAGCACCAAGCACCCCGTCTTTGGTTGACATTACACATCGATAACCGCGCTGGTGCGATATTTTTAATAGCATGAACATCTTTTCTTAGGTCCTCTAGCTCATCCAAGGTAACGTAATTCGCCTTAATATTGGCCAAGTCGTTCTGCATGCGCACCATATCCTTCAACAATTTTGTGCAGTCCAGATGATCGAAAGTAATTGGTGGCAATTTTTCCAATTCTCTTGCCACAAATACAGGTATTGAACTGGGATCTTCTGTTCTGAAGACGCCAATTATGTCGTATATATCACGTTGCTCCTTTCCATCACCTCGCCGTTGTATATTTTGTTTATCCGTTGTAGCAGCGTCAAAGAGTAACAACTTCGACTTTTGAATTTCGATAGCGGTAAATGCCGACGTACATAGACAAACTAAAGTGTCTTCACTAATCGATGATAATTTATTTTGTATATAAGACAACATTTCGTCTATAACAATGTTACATCCACTACACTTCACTGTTTCCGACATATTGATTTACGACGCTCGCGCGCCGGTTAAAAATAATTAAGCGTGAATAGGTAAATGTTAATAAAAAAACATTGTTTTAGGGTTTTGTACCCAAAGGATGCCAATGGGGCCCTATTACTGAGACTCGGCTGTCTATCTGCCTGTCTGTCTGTCTGTCTGTTTGTATCCAAAGGATGCCAATGGGGCCCTATTACTGAGACTCGGCTGTCTATCTGCCTGTCTGTCTGTCTGTCCGTCTGTACCCAAAGGATGCCAATGGGGCCCTATTACTGAGACTCGGCTGTCTATCTACCTGTCTGTCTGTCTGTCCGTCTGTACCCAAAGGATGCCAATGGGGCCCTATTACTGAGACTCCGCTGTCTATCTGCCTGTCTGTCTGTCTGTCCGTCTGTACCCAAAGGATGCCATTGGGGCCCTATTACTGAGACTCGGCTGTCTATCTGCCTGTCTGTCTGTCTGTCTGTCTGTACCCAAAGGATGCCAATGGGGCCCTATTACTGAGACTCGGCTGTCTATCTGCCTGTCTGTCTGTCTGTCCATCTGTACCCAAAGGATGCCAATGAGACCCTATTACTGAGACTCCGCTGTCTATCTGCCTGTCTGTCTGTCTGTCCGTCTGTACCCAAAGGATGCCAATGGGGCCCTATTACTGAGACTCGCCTGTCTATCTGCCTGTCTGTCTGTCTGTCCGTCTGTACCCAAAGGATGCCAATGGGGCCCTATTACTGAGACTCGGCTGTCTATCTGCCTGTCTGTCTGTCTGTCCGTCTGTACCCAAAGGATGCCAATGGGGCCCTATTACTGAGACTCCGCTGTCTATCTGCCTGTCTGTCTGTCTGTCCGTCTGTACCCAAAGGATGCCAATGGGGCCCTATTACTGAGACTCGGCTGTCTATCTGCCTGTCTGTCTGTCTGTCCGTCTGTACCCAAAGGATGCCAATGGGGCCTTATTACTGAGACTCGGCTGTCTATCTGCCTGTCTGTCTGTCTGTCCGTCTGTACCCAAAGGATGCCAATGGGGCCCTATTACTGAGACTCCGCTGTCTATCTGCCTGTCTGTCTGTCTGTCCGTCTGTACCCAAAGGATGCCAATGGGGCCCTATTACTGAGACTCCGCTGTCTATCTGCCTGTCTGTCTGTCTGTCCGTCTGTACCCAAAGGATGCCAATGGGGCCCTATTACTGAGACTCGGCTGTCTATCTGCCTGTCTGTCTGTCTGTCCGTCTGTACCCAAAGGATGCCAATGGGGCCCTATTACTGAGACTCGGCTGTCTATCTGCCTGTCTGTCTGTCTGTCCGTCTGTACCCAAAGGATGCCAATGGGGCCCTATTACTGAGACTCCGCTGTCTATCTGCCTGTCTGTCTGTCTGTCCGTCTGTACCCAAAGGATGCCAATGGGGCCCTATTACTGAGACTCGGCTGTCTATCTGCCTGTCTGTCTGTCTGTCCGTCTGTACCCAAAGAATGCCAATGGGGCCCTATTACTGAGACTCGGCTGTCTATCTGCCTGTCTGTCTGTCTGTCCGTCTGTACCCAAAGGATGCCAATGGGGCCCTATTACTGAGACTCGGCTGTCTATCTGCCTGTCTGTCTGTCTGTCCGTCTGTACCCAAAGGATGCCAATGGGGCCCTATTACTGAGACTCCGCTGTCTATCTGCCTGTCTGTCTGTCTGTCCGTCTATAGCCAAAGGATGCCAATGGGGCCCTATTACTGAGACTCGGCTGTCTATCTGCCTGTCTGTCTGTCTGTCTGTCTGTACCCAAAGGATGCCAATGGGGCCCTATTACTGAGACTCCGCTGTCTATCTGCCTGTCTGTCTGTATGTCCGTCTGTACCCAAAGGATGCCAATGGGGCCCTATTACTGAGACTCGGCTGTCTATCTGCCTGTCTGTCTGTCTGTCCGTCTGTACCCAAAGGATGCCAATGGGGCCCTATTACTGAGACTCCGCTGTCTATCTGCCTGTCTGTCTGTCTGTCCGTCTGTACCCAAAGGATGCCAATGGGGCCCTATTACTGAGACTCGGCTGTCTATCTGCCTGTCTGTCTGTCTGTCCGTCTGTACCCAAAGGATGCCAATGGGGCCCTATTACTGAGACTTCGCTGTCTATCTGCCTGTCTGTCTGTCTGTCCGTCTGTACCCAAAGGATGCCAATGGGGCCCTATTACTGAGACTTCGCTGTCTATCTGCCTGTCTGTCTGTCTGTCCGTCTGTACCCAAAGGATGCCAATGGGGCCCTATTACTGAGACTCCGCTGTCTATGTGCCTGTCTGTCTTTCTGTCCGTCTGTACCCAAAGGATGCCAATGGGGCCCTATTACTGAGACTCCGCTGTCTATCTGCCTGTCTGTCTGTCTGTCCGTCTGTACCCAAAGGATGCCAATGGGGCCCTATTACTGAGACTCGGCTGTCTATCTGCCTGTCTGTCTGTCTGTCCGTCTGTACCCAAAGGATGCCAATGGGGCCCTATTACTGAGACTCCGCTGTCTATCTGCCTGTCTGTCTGTCTGTCCGTCTGTACCCAAAGGATGCCAATGGGGCCCTATTACTGAGACTCGGCTGTCTATCTGCCTGTCTGTCTGTCTGTCCGTCTGTACCCAAAGAATGCCAATGGGGCCCTATTACTGAGACTCCGCTGTCTATCTGCCTGTCTGTCTGTCTGTCCGTCTGTACCCAAAGGATGCCAATGGGGCCCTATTACTGAGACTCCGCTGTCTATCTGCCTGTCTGTCTGTCTGTCCGTCTGTACCCAAAGGATGCCAATGGGGCCCTATTACTGAGACTCCGCTGTCCGTCTGTCTGTCTGCCACAGGGCTCTATCTCTTGAACCATAATAGACACTTGATATTTTCACCGCTTATGCATTAGGTACTATGGCAGCTATGATAAGAAATAGGTATGTACCAAAAATAAAATAAAGTTAAAAATTAAAGGGGGTTGTTATACGAGCAACTTGTTCTTTACAGGATTTTTAGGTTGCTAGGCGTTGTTAGGCGTTGCTAGGCTACGTAGGTGACAGCCGACAGGTTGCTAGGCATCGCGAGCGGCCCTATGTTGTTGGATGTTATCTAAATATGAGTTTGCGATTTTAGTGCTTACATTTCGGCGATTTTTAGCCAAATGGTAAAAAACGGAACCCTTATGGATTCATCATGCACGGAGAAAACCTAACGGCTATAAATAGTCAATTTGTTTCTATTTACAACCTAGTGACTTGGTTCGGAGGGAGCCTGCAAAGTTTGCAGCTAAAACTAAACACGTGAAGTTTGTTAACGCATGTTGGTAAAATAAACCCAAATAAGTTTGTTAAAAACTGACTAACCTGGGTTGGTTACTTCTAACATATACACTTAGTAAATTTACTAAACCCGAAGTTGTTACTGTGAACCGAATGACTCGGTTAATTATACCCAAGCTTCCTAGTATTTATAAACCAATTTAATCGGTAACTGGTAGCGAATTAACTTGTTTATTACTAATAAAACACAACTGTCACCATAACCAACGAGCTTTGTTGTGTTTAGGAAACTAATTCAGTAGGCACAAATAAGTTGCTTAGTTATACCTAGCCATGTACTTTGTAATTTTAATCGTGTTCATTGGGTAGCCACAGCCAATCTACTTTGTTCTTCTAGCAAAGTCAAATTGGTACAGGTAGCCTTGTTACTAAGTAATTTTAATCGTGTTCATTGGGCACCCACAACCAATCTGCTTTGTTACTTCTAGTCAAATCAAATTGGTACACTTTGCTAAGTTACTCTGTACTGTTAATCGTGTTCATTGGGTAGCTACAGCCAATCTACATTGTTCTTCTAGCTAAGTCAAATTGGTACAGGTAGCCTAGTTACTGGGTACTATCAATCGTGTTCATTGGGCACCCACAACCAACCTGCTTTGTTACTTATAGTCAAATCAAATCGGTACACCTAGCGAAGTTACTCTGTACTGTTAATCGTATTCATTGGGTATCTACAACCGATCTGCTCTGTAATTCTAGCCATGTTACTTGGTATTTTTAAGTGGGTTAGTTGGTTAACCACAGCTAAAATACTTTGTTGCAAGGACCAATTTCAGATGACACATTAAGCTATACATTTTCAATATAAGCTGACCTTTCATTGTACGGCAAGCCTAAGAGAGGTCAGCTCATACTGAAAATGTGCAACTTGATGCTTGTTGTACACACGACAACATATTTATCAAGTAACACATTTTCTGTAGGAGCTGTCCTCGCCTATGCTTTCCGTACGATGAGTGGTCAGGTTATTATTCTGAAAATGTATAGCTCAGTGCGTTATCTAGAATTGGTCCTTGTGTCCAATATTTGAGCACTTTGGATGTTTTCTTACGGTACACCAACTGTACATGGCTGTGGTTACCTGCAGTTGGGAAAAAAGTCAGCGTGTCGGAAATTAAAAAAGATCGTTTATTTGGTAGTAAAGCTAGTTGTTTGGTAAATTTATTAGATCTGAACGATCTTTTGCTTAATTTGCCGACAGAACAAACTTGAAAGATTATTAAGAGAAAGTTTATGTAATTAGAATAAAAGCTTTATTCATGTTATAAGTAGCGTAAGGTAAATTATTTATACAATTGTACAGGTGTTTCATCAACTAAGGGTTTCTGTTTCGGCCGCGTTCTCACTATGTCGTAACGACAGAGATTGTCGTCCACGACTTTTTTTTGGTTGTGACGACAGATTGTCAAGAAAATGGGACAAAACCGTCGGGAACAGTTAGGACGATAGTCGTTCAACGATTTACGATATAGTGGGAACGCTACCTTACCGTACAGTGGGCTGCAAAAGTGCATGGACAAAGCAAAACAAAAATCCTATGAAGGTAACATGAGTGCCAGTAGCTACCATATAAGCCGTACTAGTTCAACCGGATCTTACTAGATGGCGTTGTAATTAACATTCAATGAAAAAAAAAACATTCGCTCGGAATCTTCCTTCTTCTTCACAATTAATACTAATTTATAAGTATTGTAATAATTCGTCATGTCAATGGTTAACAATTATTTTGCTTTTTGTAGTTTTTCGGAATCTGTAACATTGATACAGACACGCAGAACATTGCCAAGTATGAAATCTAACAAAAACATTTTTCTTAACCTCAAGCCGGGGGGGGATCGAACCCTATTCACTCTGGCAAGCCAATGCATCCGATAGCATCTTCGCCCGCTCTCTTAGCCACTCGGCTATGGAGACATTATAATAACTGGTGAAACTAACAATCTTATATTTTACCTTAATCTTTGCATACTTGTCTAGTTAATGCGTAGATTAGATACAGATAGATAGATTGTTTGTTGCCGATTGTTGGACTACCGTAATTTAACTTCAGAGATTTATTGAAGACTGCTGTATTTATGTGCTACTTAAGGTTGAATGTTGAATAATATACATGGCTACGCCTACACGCCTCGTATGCTAAACTGAGGGTAATTTTTATAATGACTTCACAAATCGTTAGATTTCTTGTCAATCATCTTGTGTGAATATCCAAATTATCAAGTTCTTGAAAATATTTTACTATGATTCGATTAACAACGTTTTTGAAAGCAAAAATTATTGTTCTCTGGGAACAAGAAAACTTATAAAGAAAATAGCTCGAGATATGGGCATAACGGTAAGATTTTACATATATTAATATTTCTTAGTGCAATGCTGCTTACAAATTGCACTATTCATGATCTAATGTTAAGTATTTATTATTTTGTTTTTTTTTTACAGAGAAACACAGTCAACTTTGCCATTCGACATTTAAATTTCGATTGGGAAAATGAAATCGTTATATTTACCGACGGAAAGTGTCGGATAAGAATGGACGTAAAATTTTGTAAAGGAGTAGCGGGGTTTTAAATTGGGATTCCAGTGAGATAAAGTCAAAAAATAATTTGGACACTGAGGTAAACAGAACATGGGAACTGATGCGAAATAGTGATATATGTTTCAATATATTATGGTTTCGAGCATGAAAACTCAACTTCAAGAAGTGATAGATAGTGTAACGGCTATCCTCTCCGTTACTAAGAGACAAATTGACTTTGTAACTTAAATTGTTAATATTTCCCGACATCATTATTTTGTAATTAATCTGTTATAAACGAACCTTTATTATTTATTAATAATCCAGTTACCCATGTTTACTTATTGTTATTCTTATAGTGAATGATTCACCATCTGATCTCACATAGGTATTGTTTTTGAAGTTGTGTTAGAAGGGTTATTAGAAATTGAGATAAAAGAGAAAGATATAAATTGCTAAATATATGCATGTTGGTTATTTTTCAGTTAGAAGCACAATTAATAATGTTACAATTAATGTTAAGTAAACTGTTATTTGACATTTAGTGCAGACCGGGTTAATATTTAGCCATTATGTTAGTAGGTATAAGTGTATAAAATTGAATGAAATTTAGTTTTCAATTCTTTATGAGTACTTATTTGTTTCCTATTTTTTAAGTGTAAATTGTTTTTTTTTGCTACTTTTGAAACACAACACACTATGTTTTGAAGTTACTCGAACATAAATTATCGCCAAGTAAGTGTTCAATACTTCATACTGAACATAAATTACATAATTAATATTATGCATTCATTAATTATGTTAACCCGGTCTCCAGTTTAAAGATCTAGTTGCTAATAATATTATTTCTTTTTATTGTGGTGATGCTTCAATCTTCTTTCCAATAAATTTTGGAAACGAATACTTAAGCTAAGAATACCTCAATAATTTTTTAGATGGCTATAGGGAATGTGCTCATAGACGGTGCTGCCAACTGGTGCCATAAATTTTGACTTGATAAATTTCTTTTACTGTCCGCATAGTGTCTCTTCTGTCGCACAAGTGCTGCCGCCTATAGTTTCTGCACGTTCCCTTACATCGGTGAAAACGAAATAATATTATTGATTGAGAAATTGCTCTTTTATGTTTTAAATAAAATGTTTGATATCAAAAGGTTGTATTATTTTATTTTCTGATCAAAGATATTTTTTAATTAAACAGATAGTTAAACACATATTAGATACATATTTTAAAAAAAAAACAATTAAATAAAAAACAAAAATAACACTCTGATCTGGGATTCGAACCATAAACCAATTCCACATACCAGTACTTGACTCAGAATGCGTGTAACCGTTAAGCCACAGCTGCTAATAACAGATCTTTCGAAATAGCAGTTTAGTTTGGTATATAAACTAGATGCAGAAAACGGCCACTACGCTGCATCAATTCACAACGCCATCTAGTTAATTCTCATCGAATCATGAACACAAACGATCAAACACTGCTCACGCGATTATCGCCCCGAGATGTCCATGCACTTTTGCAGCCCACTGTACGTATAAAACCATGTAATTATTAGTATTTTTTACATAATAAATTCACTATATGTTCTTATATATTGTTAATAAACGATATATTTATAACAATGTCGATTTAACCAGACAATAAGGAGTTTATAGAGTTCTAAAGTCTATAGAAAACAATCGTCTTAATGTACAGTCGACGTCAAAGATATGTTTAGACTTTCAACACCTTATTCCATTGTAATAAGGCGAATACTGTAAACATATCTTTGACGTCAACTGTACTATGAAGAAACAAACTTTACTTCCTTGAGAACACTAATACCACCCTTTCATTTAGGTTTTATTTAGTTATGTTAACTTACGCTACAGTACAGTTACCAGAAACAATATCTTATCCAACATAGGGCTCAAACATATGACGCTCTAATGCCTCTGCTAATAATGACTGATATTTTTGACCCCGATGTTGGATAAGATGTCACTTCAACATTATCGTTATAGTGACATCTTACATCTTATCCAACATAATACCATATAAATATAAATACAATGTAAATAGAAAAATCTTGAATAAATTACACATATGGATAATGAATAATGTTGAAGTGACATCTTACATTTTATCCAATTGTTTTTAAATTAAATTAAATTAAATCTAAGCAAGTTGGTACAACTAAACATATCATAAACAACGATTAAATTCGGTATGTATGAACGCTCGTGGGACAAAATAAGTTTCAAATTCGTTTGCAGGCATTAAATGATTCTAGAAGTGCAAAGGGACTTGATTACTTTTATCTAAGCAAGTTAGTACAATTAAACATATGATAAACAAACGATTAAAATCGAGTACGTATGAACGCTCGTGGGGCAAAATAAGTTTCAATTTCGTTTGTAGGCATTAAATGATTCTAAAAGTGCAAAGGGACTTGACCAAATTATTTCCAACGTGTAAAGTGCTATTTATTTATTCTATGAAATTACTTATTGAAACTAAAACAAAATTCACATTCGTCATCGGGATAATGATCATAAATGCTACAATTTAAACAATTTCTGCACCAAAAAAAATTTTAGTACAATACGCTTTTCACATATTCTTTGTTCTCTATTATAA
Organism: Archips xylosteana; assembly: GCA_947563465.1. NCBI lineage: Eukaryota > Metazoa > Arthropoda > Insecta > Lepidoptera > Tortricidae > Archips > Archips xylosteana. The sequence goes on from CANOAX010000022.1 coordinate 251,053, forward strand.
AATTTGCTGGTTGAGCTTCATTACAAACAGTCAAAAAACCACACATTATTTATTTATTTATTTACTTATCAGATAAAATGAAATGTGTATTTGTCCTCCTCCTTAATAGTTAAAAAATTGTCAACATCTAGGAATACCGGCATGTTTGATGTACTGTATTATTTATTTAAGTTCAGTATCAATGCCCAAAAGCGTTAAAGCAGAGGTTGAGCTATTATCAAACTTAGTCCTAAATTTGAAAAAAACTTAATTGTATAAACATCCAGTGCTGTGGCATTCGACTGGGTACTGAGCATTTACGACCCAAGTTATTTTAAAACATAGACTTACTGCAGACTGTATATTTGAGACGTCATAAAATACTTCATTGATCACTACGAAGTAAGTTTTGATATTCTCAAGAGATTCCCCTACAACAATAATAAAAGGTTGCACAGTGAGCCCGTACTCTTGGAATTTGGTTTGCTTACTTGTGATTGCACTTTGAATATCAGAGTCGTTTTTGATATGCAGAATTAAACCGGCCGTTGCCTCCGCTTTAGAAGGCCGCCAGATCTTTTTCGCTGTGTTCTTCAGACGAACGCTTGTGACAGCCAAGAGAGATGGTATCAGCAGCAAACTTGCGATGTTGGATGTTTCCTCTGAACCTGAAATTAATGTACGTAATGTAAGCACGATTGTGAATAAATTAGTCAAAACAAAATAATGGCCTCTTGATAACTTCATGTTTCGTTTATTAATAATAATAAGGTATCAAATTATTTATAAAATAAATAATAAAGCATTTAATAATAATAGTTATAATATCTTGGGTTATTTTTACCCAACTGCCCGAAGGAGGGTTATGTTTATTTTAACACAGATTGACCTAGTCCCTAACTAAGCACCACACATAACATTTTAACACCGGCATGCTTTGACTAGGGGCGGCGCGTGGGCCACGTAGCCGGTGGCGTTTACAAAAGCGCGACACTAAGCGAATGGACAGAAAGTGTTTACTGTTTTTTACATTTTCCGATAAGTACCTATAATACCAATCTATCCAGCTAGCCATTTAAACCATAAAGCAGTTCGTGTATGTTTATTGTTTAATGTAGGTACTTATATGAAGTTCCCACACGGTACGCCATAAATCGTCTGTAATAGACGCAAAGGCCTATATATATATATGAAGAACGACGCTGATCTTAGGAACTACCAGTCCGATCAAAAATAAATCTTTAAAAGCCTTATAGTATAAACAGCACGGCATACACATAAAGTTAAGTCATCATTTTAACGCAGGTGAAATAGATAAACAATAATAATTATAATGTTGGTTACTTACGTTTAAAAACATCGATATACTCCTCCAAACTCCATGCGGTCAAAAGATTTCTAACTTCTTCGTCCATCCTCCTTATTGTCACACCACAGAATAAAATATATAACACTTTACTACTAATGTACTTATGTGGATTGCTTTACTTTTTACTTTTAGAATAAAATAATGCCGTTATATGAAATTGAAACTTATTTTGTCCCTGTGCGGCAGGTCGCGTTCGTCTAGATCGAGGGTAAGAAGGTAAAGAGAAAGATGACGGAAGCGCGGAAGTCTACTCAGATTACATTCGCAGCCAATTTCACGTTCAATTTTAAATAAGTTACTCGACGCTGGTCTAAAATTAAATAACACGTTTGGCAGTAAAAAACAATGTGTGCGTGTCTATTTTTAAGCAATTTTTTATTATTTGAAAATAGATAAATAAGTTATTTATTTTTTAACAAGTAAACACGGTCATTTGCATCATAGAGATTTATGTAATTTTAGCCAAGTATATTAATACTCTAAAATTAAATAACATCTAATTGTTAGTAAATAACAGTGTATGCTTGGCTCTTTTAAGTGAAATCTTATTATTTAAAGATAGATTAGCAACTTGTATGGTTTTACACAAGTTATGCGGTTATTTGCATTATAGCGACTTATTTAATTTTAGCCAAGTATTATTGGTCTAAAATTAAATAATATCTTCTTGTAAGTAAATAGCAGTGTACACTTTGTCGTGTTCTAACCGAATTATCATTATTTAAAGATAAATGAGTAACTTGTGTGTTATTAACAATTTACACGGTTATATTCATCGTAGCGACTTATCTAATTTTAGCCAAGTATTATAGATCTAAAATCAAATAACAAAATTGTTAGTAGATAACAGGGTACGCTTGTCTATTTTGAACCAACTGCGGTAAGGGTTACATTTACTGAGATGCTAATTTGAAAAGAAACGAGTGCTTTGTTAATAATACCAAGAAGATTTAGCAATACTTGCTTGGCCAATTTTAACACACCTATATTGCGCGTTTTAAATAAATCTTGGTTGTATATAGCCAAATAATTTTTAACCTAGCCAAATGGGTACTTTGCTAAAGCTTCGTTTTCTCCGTGTGTCTGTCTGTCCGTCCGTATGTCACAGCCACTTTTCTCCGAAACTATAAGAACTATGCTATTGAAACTTGGTAAATAGATGTGTTCTGTGAACCGCATTAAGATTTTGACACAAAAATAGGAAAAAAAAACAATAAATTTTGGGGGTTCCACATACTTGGAACTGAAAGTCAAAAATTTTTTTTTCATCAAACCCATACGTATGGGGTGTTTATGGATAGGTCTTCAAAAATGATATTGAGGTTTCTAATATCATTTTTTTTTAAACTGAATAGTTTGCGCGAGAGACACTTCCAAAGTGGTAAAATGTGTGTCCTCCCCCCTGTAACTTTTAAAATAAGAGAATGATAAAAGTAAAAAAAATATATGATGTACATTACCATGTAAACTTCCACCAAAAATTGGTTTGAACGAGATCTAGTAAGTAGTTTTTTTTTTAACACGTCATAAATCGTAAACCGCAATTGCGAAACCCTTCGTGCGCGAGTCCGGCTCGCACTTGGGCGGTTTTTTTTTACTTATACTTCATTTAATTTAGAATTGAAAACCACAACATCATTATATTGCGGCTCGTCTACTATTTCTTACCTAGCAAATAGTACAGTACAATAGTCTGGGAGCCGCAAAATAAAATTGTTTTAATGTTACTTTATTTGCGTGTCGTCAATTGTTACTCTAGTACAAATTGTAAAGAGATTACAGTTCACGAGCCGCAATATAATGTTGTTGTGGTTTATAATTCTAATTAAATGGAGTATAACTGTTTTGTACGGTGTTTGTTATCGAACTCCTCCGAGACGGCTTGACCGACTTTTTTGATTTTTTTTATCTGTATTCGGTAAGTCTGAGAATAGGTCGTAGGATATTTGTATACCCCTATTCTTCGCAGAGGAGTCGCGGGCAACAGCTAGTCTAATATATAAAAATCTCGTGTTACGGTGTTTATTATCGAACTCCCCCGGAATGGCTTGACCGATTTTTATGAAACTTTTTTCTGTGTATTTGGTAGGTCTGAGAATAGGTCGTAGGATTTTTTTATACCCCTATTTTTCGCAGACAGAGTCACGGGCAACAGCTAGTTACTTAGAAACACAAAACTGTATAGATGGCTGTTTGTTACTTTTCCACGCTAAAACGGTTCAACGGATTCTGATGAAATTTGGCACACAGATAGTTCATAATTTAGATTAACATACAGAATAATTTTGTCTCGCGGGATAGTGATAAGCGAATTCATCACAGATGGAGTCGCGGGAAACAGCTAGTAATAGTTTTTTAAATTCGAGTCTAAAACACAGCGTATCTGGGTCATTACATTATTTAAGCGTTTAACTATAAACTTATAAAAGTGTAAGTTTTTTCAAATGAGGTAATTTTGGGGTTTTCTTACTCAGAAGTTTGTTGTCAGTTTTGTGACGTTTTTTTTCAAATATCTCTCCTGGCCGATTTCGGCTACACCGACTGCTAAACTGTTGCCTGCTGCTGTTTGTCCTTACATGTGCCCTTAAATGGCTATAGAAGCCAATTATACTCGTGCTTCATCCTCTAGATTAGTAACTTACCATATTATTTAACACAATGTAGTAACGCATAAGTGATACCGCTACAGCACTATAGTTGAGGAAACTCGTGTTCCTATACTGGCAACACGATTGCTTTTTTTTTTTTTTTATATCTCTGTTGGGCCCGGCGCCGGCGCCAGTACTTCATTTCGCATTTTAGTGCTCAACCGCTTCACACGTCTTAATTAAAATAACGTTCGCGATTTCGTCATGCCTAAGCGCGGTAACGAGGACAATTTGGAGTTTATTGCCAAAAGGTTAAAAAAGTTGGAAAAACGAGTGAAAGGGTCACGCCGCCGAAAGCGTAACCCGAGTGTTCCCTCGTCGTCCTCTTCGAGCTCCAGTTCATCGTCGTCCTCGTCATCGTCTTCGAGACACACGTCGCCAGCTCCGGATTACCAATATGGTTAGTTTTCTACCTACATTTTTTCGAAAATGATAACCTGTATAATTAACGCAATCAGATTAGTCTTCGGGACTATTTCGCTGCGTTCAAATTATACATACATGGAATCAGATCAGTCTTTGGGACTGTTTCGCCCCATGTACTTTCATGACGTACTCAGGGCTGTCGGAAGGACAGTTTCGACACGTTCATGTCCGTTGCTTAGTAGTCTACCCGACTAACTAAGTCGAAATAAACCGTTATAATTTAACAGATTATTTCGTCATTACAGACCGAGATGTAACCATGCGTGCTATCGAACACGGCCAACTGGATGAACCAGCGGAAAACCACCAACACCCAGGTATTGTGATTCCACCTCCGTCAACCAAGGAGCCATTGAATACAATGCCACCCCCGTTGGTTACCGAATCAGTCGCTACTGAACCCCCACCGGTTTCTGTGCCATCACTGGCCACGGTACCGACCACTATGGGAGCTGACGCGACTTTGGTAGCTGAGAATGCCGAAGATTATATCCCAGCAGATTTGTTGGAGATTCTAGGTACTGATCCAACGGCGACCCAGGAATTTGGTTCACAAATAAATAAGGAAGTCGCCACTAGACTCGAACATCTCGCTACGTCTGGCTTGGGCAAGGATGTAAGGAAGGAACTTATGGAAAAGTACTTGGTGCCTTCTAATGCAAAGCACGTGTCGGCTCCACAGCTAAATGCTGAAATCAAAGCAGCTCTTACGGAGCCCGTTTTTAAGCGAGACAAAGTGATTGAAGTTCGACAGAAACAAATCGCAGCAGCCATCACTAGTGTCAGTCAGATTTTGTCAAATCAGATAAACTTAAAAAAAAAGGACAACACCCTTTTGAAACAGCTTATGGATACTGCTCGCATCCTCTGCGACCTGCAACATAGCGAGTCGGTAGCTAGAAGGAATTTTGCTTCATATTCGTTAAAGAAAGAAGTAAGAGAACAGCTTTCAAACACAAAGATCGACAAATATTTATTCGGTGTAGACCTACCCGAAACTTTAAAAGTTGCTAAGGCGGTTTCAAAGTCCGTTACTGATTTAAAAGAAATACCGAAGAAGACCAAGCCTGTGAATTCTACAAATACTGTGAAGAATTTAAACTGGCGGGCGGGGCCCCCTGTTCGCAAGCAGCAGACGGGTCCGCCGCACAAGCAACTGCCTGTAGCTCCGAGCAATCAGCAGCGCGCGAGTTAAAGGTGTTGACAGCCCTAACATCTCCTTTGTCAGCAAAAACTAACGCATCTTCAGCACTGCCGAATTGAGAACAATACGTCAATGCTGAAATGCATAATATTAGTATAAATAGTAGTAATCAATTAATCTTAAGTTAGAATACTCTTAATTGTAAGACTGGATTGTCACTCTGCTAGTTTAAATAAAATTAAGTAAATAAATTATTTTTTAAATTAAAGTCCTGACGATCCACTTAATTGGCGCAGCCGTTAGGATTCCTGTCGTTATCCTTCTGCGTCCTTAAATCGATAAAATTTCGATTTCACGCCGCACCAGGAAAACGTGTGTTTCTACACTTCAACGGGAAGACATCGAACAAATAAATCTATTAAGTATCGTCAAGAGGCCACCGCAGAAGCTGTCCAGTTCCAGCCGATCCAGTCAACTCAGGAAGCTGTCCAGATCCAGCCAATCCTGTTAATCCAGAGATTCCAGCCAGCCGTAAGGACACGTGAAAGCTGCCGGGGGGAATGTGAGTCAATCTTTTTCATCATCCTTTCTGCTCCTTTTATACGTATCCTTATTTGCATTAAATATATGTGTGTTATTAGGGATTAGCCAACGCCGTAATATCATCTTTATAATATTGCAGAGTGTCAAATTCCACTCGCGGTATTGACCTAGTTACGTTATAAGCATTTTATACCTAAGTTTTGTTGTAATTTTTTTTTAATATAATGGAAGGCATTAACCGAGTTCCTGCGGAGATAGTTAAGATTATCCCGATTTTTGAAGGGGATGCGAGACAACTCCCGTTATTCATAAAAAAATGCGAGTACATTATAAGTAACTTTGCGGGGGGAAATGCTCAGAACTTGTATCTATTTCATGTAATCACAAGTAGACTCGCAGGGCCCGCTGCCAACCTGGTAGGAGAACGGGACCAGATAGAGACTTGGGATGAGATAAAACAGTTGCTCAGCCAACATTTCGGCGATCCCAGGACCGAGGAATGCCTACTGTTAGAATTAGAAGCGTTGAAAATAAGTAGAGGTGAAAGTTATTTAGAATTCTGTCATAGAGTTCAACATCACAGAAGTATTTTGTTAGCAAAAGTAATAGGGACCGTGGCCGACGCCACATTACGTGCCGCTAAAACTCAGATTTATACACATACTTCCTTGAATGTTTTTCTTTACAATTTGCCACCATTTTTAGTTCGTTTAGTTAGGCTAAGAAACATAACGACCTTAGAAGGTGCCCTTAAAACTGTCATGGAGGAACAGAACTTCCAAACAGTTTACGACATAAAAAACCCATCTAGGACATCTAGAATTAACAGATCTAACCCTAGTAATTCAGAGTATATGCCTAGAAACAATAACATAGGTTACGAAGGTCAGCAGCAACAGAATATAAGCCATAGACCATCGAATAGTTTAGGTAATTCAGCTCAGTTTAGAAATAACAGGCCGCAAAGTGGTAGCAATTCGCATAACTTTAGAAATCAATCGCAACAGCTAAGTAGGTTCCCACATAGTCAGCAGAACGCGGGTAATGCACCTTTTAATGCATCGTCAAGTCAGCACAGGCCGGTCAATGTACCGCCCCGCGCGGCGTACGGTAACATAACAACTCACGGGACGTCGGGTTCAAACACTGATGTCACAATGCGTACGGCAAGTTCAAGGCGAGTTAATTACACAGAAAATAATGATCAAAACAATCTGTATTTTGAACCTAGCGCGGAACCCACACCGGGACCATCTCAGTATTATAACAGCGAGGTGGAAAATTTTTTCATAAGGGCCTCAGAAAGCGGGAACGAATAGAAATTAATTATAACAAAATAAGAAGTCTTCCGCACATTCAGATACCCGAGTTACAGGCAGTTTTTATGATAGACACCGGAAGTACGAGGTCTTTCATAAGCCCCCAAAAGGCCGAACAGTATTTTAGTAACTTTAAACAGCAGGAAAGTTTCGAGGTAATTAGCACTCATGCAACAAGTAAACACAATGAAATTGTGTATATTCCGCTACCAAACATTTTTAAATGCTCTGACCGACATAAGTTTTATGTTTATAGCGTAGACAGTAAGTACGACGGCTTGATCTACTGAAACAGTTAGACGCGAACATAGATATGAAAAGCCAAATGCTTTTCACCAGAACAGCACAGATACCGATAATTTACACGCCTCCCATGAGGGAAACTTATAAGTTGCCCCCGCGTAGCGAACTTAGAGTTAAATTACCGGTAAATGTATTAAATGGCGATGCCATATTAGGTTTTAAACAGTTTACGGAAGGGGTAAGAATGCCCGCCGCGTTAGTTAAGTGTGTGAACGGTTACGCAACCACAGTCATACAAAATTGCAAGCTTGAACATATGACGTTAGTGGTTACGGCATCTTTTATAGTAGAGCCTTTTATTAATGAACAAATTAGCATTAACTTCTCCGATAACGTGAATGATACGGAACAATTGTTGACAGAGAATCTCTCCAAATTGAGATTGGATGACCTAAATGTGGAAGAAAAAAAGGTGATAGGACAATTGTGTGAGGAATATAAGGACATATTCTATTGTGAGGAAATTCCTTTATCATTCACAAATCAAGTAAAACATAAGATTAGGACAGTTAACGAAGACCCAGTCTTTATTAGGGCACATAGGATGCCCCCGGTTCAAACCGAGGAAATTAGAAGGCAGGTGGAAAAAATGTTAAAGGACGACGTAATCCAGGAGTCACATTCTCCTTGGAGTGCTCCGGTACATTTAGTCCCTAAAAAGGTCGACATGTCGGGACAGCAAAAATGGCGTATGGTGGTCGACTATAGACGCCTTAACGACGTCACTGTCGATGACAAATACCCTTTGCCAAATATAAACGACTTGTTCGATATGTTAGGGAAAAGTGTTTATTTTACCACATTAGACCTGGCTAGCGGGTACCATCAAATCGAGGTGGACCAACAGGATAAATCAAAAACGGGTTTCAGTACACCGTTTGGTCACTATGAATTTAATAGAATGCCGTTTGGGTTAAAAACAGCTCCTGCTACGTTCCAGCGAGCAATGGACAACGTCCTCAGGGGTTTACAAGGCTTGCATTGCCTCGTATACCTTGACGATGTTATAATATTTTCTAAAAGCTTGGAAGAACACGTAGTTAAGCTTCGAGCAGTGTTCGATAGATTTAGGGAAACAAACTTAAAGGTTCAGTTGGATAAGTCTCATTTCCTTAGGAAGGAAGTCCTCTACCTAGGACATACCATCACGAGTGAAGGTCTTAAACCAAACAACGACAAGATAGAGGCGGTACTTAACTATCCATTACCAAAGACAACAACTGAAATTAAAAGCTTTTTAGGACTTGTAGGTTATTATAGAAAATTTATCAAAGATTTCGCCAAAATAACTAGGCCTTTTACAGTATGTTTGAAGAAAGGAAAAAAGATTGTGATAGATGATGAATACAAGAAGAGCTTTCAACTTTGCAAGGAGCTTCTAACAAACGCACCCTTATTACAGTTCCCGGACTTTAAAAAGCCGTTTATTCTTACAACCGACGCGTCCAACTTCGCGATCGGCGCGGTCCTATCCCAAGGGACCATTGGATCAGAAAAACCCATAGCTTATTTTAGTAAAGCTCTAAGTGACACACAGACTAGATACAGTACTATTGAAAAGGAGCTTTTAGCGGTAATTGAAGGTGTTAAACACTTCAGACCGTACTTGTACGGGAATAAGTTCACAATTTTCACAGACCACAGACCATTGGCGTGGCTGTATTCGTTAAAAGAGCCCAATAGTAAGTTAACGAGGTGGCGTTTAAGGTTACAGGAATACAACTTTGATATATGTTATAAGAAAGGAAGTCAAAACACAAACGCCGACGCATTGTCCCGTATAAAACTCAATATAACAAACGACGACGATGCGTCCATGAAAGTCAACGTAGACGACGATGACTTCGACTTAGACAAATTTGTTAGGGACACAGCCACAAAAATGCTGGTAAATACAGAGCCGGAGACACAGGCGGATATGTCGGAACCCGAAATAGAAATAGTCGAAATTTCTGACTCGGATGACGGCGCCACTGCTCACTCTATCTCTAATAGGGAACACGAAGGAATTCCTATAATGAACGAAGCAATAGATTCGAAGCCTAGGCAAATCCTCGTCTATACTTGGCTCAAAAATAGTATTAGTGTTAAGGATATCTCAAATAAAAAACAGAAAATTCTAGAAGTACATATGCCAATAAACAACTCAGATTTAGTTAAGAAATTTTTAAAAGAATACACCAACATGAAAAACAAATATTACGTGTATTTTGAGGACCCTGCTTTCAGAAAAACTTTTAGTTGTGTGGTAACAAAACTTTACAAAAAGGGAACTCAAAACTTAATAGAATGTACCGAACGTGTTGTTAATCTAGCAGAATCAGAGCAAGACCAAAAGGCAATTATAATTAAGTACCATGAAGGTAAAAATTGCCATAGGGGTATTAATGAAACACTGTCGAAAATCAAAAGGCACTATTGGTGGAGTAATATGAAAGAAACGATTTCGGCAATAATTAATGGATGTGAACAGTGTCGTAAGATGAAGTATGAAAGGAAACCAATTAAGCCTCATATTCAACTTACCCAGACACAAGAAACCCCATTCCAGGAAATTTTCATGGACCTTCTATTCATTGAAGGTAAATATTACTTGACCACAGTAGACGCTTTTAGCAAACTAGGTCAAGCAATAGCGATACCAAACCGTAGCACCCCAGAAGTAGTGAGAGCTTTGATTAAGTACTTCAGTATATACGGCATACCCCGAAAGCTCAGTTGTGATTCAGGAGCAGAATTTAACAACGAACTCATGAAAGAATTGTTAGCCTTGTATAAAATAGAATTACACATAGGAACCCCAAACAATCCCAGCTCCATGGCAGTCGTAGAACGTTTCCATTCCACAATCATAGAAATTTATCGTCTAGCTAAATACGATAAAAGCGAATTGGACGCCGCGTCAGTCATGACATATGCTATCATGGCATATAATAGTACTATTCATAGCGCAACAACATTTACACCTTATGAAATTGTATTTGGGCATTCAGACTCCGGTAACCCGTTCAATATAGATAGGGAAAGAAATCTCCTGCAAAAACTACTTCAGGATCATAGAAAAAGACTAAAAGTACTATATGAATATGTTAGTGATAAATTAGTTAATGATAAAGTTAAAGTTAGGGAAAAGAAAGGCGGTGAAACCCCACCCGAAATCAAGGAAGGCGATGTCGTATTTATGAAGGACACTCGAATCCGTAAAGCTAAAGAACTTCCTAGATATGACAAAGCCAAAGTAACAGGTAGCCCATCGAGAAATATTATTCCTGTGCAGGTTAAAAAAACGCAACACTCGCGTAGCAGTTAAAAATATCAAACGACCTCCACAGGTGGCGTGTGATAATACTGATGATCCTGGCACGTCAGGGATGCAGCCTCAACATCCAAAACCTGGAGCGGAATCCAGGGATAGCTCCAGTCAGGATAGGTACAGCTCTGATGAGGACTAGCTCTTGGAGCATAATTAAAGTAATAGATTTAGAATACATAAGTGCACTTTTCGAAAGTAACTTGGGACAGTATAATAAGCTAAAGCACCTTATCGATAGTAATAGTGAATCCCGAAGAGAACTAATGGGTTTGGAAATCCAGGTTGATTCTTTTACAGATTTATCCAGAGATAGACTACGCCAGATCTTGCCATCAGCAAGAGTGAAGAGAGGCATTCTTAACCCATTAGGATCTATAGTAAAAATAATAACGGGAAATTTAGATAATGACGACGCTATTAGGTATAACTCAGTAATTGATAGTTTAAAGCATAAGGAAATTTCTGTAGAAAACAAGGTTACATTAATGCAAAGGGCATTTGATAAGTTAGTTAACGTTTCAGATGATATTAATTTTAATGTTAAGCACTTGGACTATAAAACCAAACAATTAGAAAACATTCAGAAGTATGAAACTAAACATTTTAATATTATGTCTATGATGAACAGTATGTACCAAATCCTAAATAACTTTCGGACCATTTATAATATTATACAGGAAATTGAAACTGCCATTGCCTTCAGCAAGTTAAGTACTTTACACCAATCTGTAATAAATTCAACTGAATTATTTAATATTCTCATTGAAATTGAAAAACATGCCACTTTAACATACCCTGTTTCTAAAGAAAACCTACTGTTGCCACTGGCAACACTGCCTAGCGTTTTGACAGCGCTGAGGGACGAGGTGGGGAACGTCCGGCCGCCATCTTCCCTCGAAACACTCTTACTACGGACGACTAACTAACAACATCTATCAAAATCATGTAATGTTATAATTTCTCTCTTTCTAAAAATAAGCCTCTCAAATAAAAGTTTGGGCAATTAATTAATCTTATTAGTGCTACAAACATATGGTGACCCCTACGTGACCAAGATGCGCTAGGATTGACTTGACATCAAGTTAACCACGCGGCGCGGGCGCGCCCTTCTCCTGTGCTTCTCTTCTCTTATGGCGGCGACGGCATCGACTTGCTGCGAAATCATCGCGGACCAAATTGGCTGCAGCTCATATGGTGATATAAAGGCCTGTGTTGTCAGTTGGTTATGCTTTCCAGGGAAGTACGCCCAGTTTTAGTTCTTATTCCTATCTACTAGTGCTGACGGTGTGTCGCATTCATGACTGCTTCTTTTTGTCAGCAATAAGCGTTTCTCGACTACATGCCGCTGTCGCATCGGTGTGCCCGCCCATTACTTACTTTTCTACATGTGTGCATCTTGAACGCTCTCTTTATACTCTCAATTGACTTGGAGTGAGATAAAATTCTATACGTGCTTATCTCTACTATACTTAAAATACTTAATACTTACTACTGAAAAAGTACACTACTTATGCTGAATATCAGTAAGTCCTAGGTTTTGTCGTAAACCCTAAATTGCCTACTCTTTAACTCTCTCGGCAAACTACATTCAATTTTGTTACTGCCTAACTAACGTCGTCATAGTGAATCTATACGAGTGCTTATTCTACTTTGAAACTACTCACTGAAAGTGATACTTACTAAAGATACTTATCTAAACAATACTATCTTAGTCTAAACATTATAAAATAAAGTGCCTGGTGTCTTAAAACTTTGAGACATAATATTAACCTATACTTTAAAGGCGTGGTGTTTGAGCTCGTTTTAATTCCAATCTCTCTTTTACGCACTTTAACCCCGCTTCTGCACACTGCTTAGCATTTCACCTAAACATTTCAGGCCTGCGTTGGTTCCTAAATCGAAGATCTCACCGGAACGTGGTTGGTACCTACTGCCCTACACGACACTCGAAACCTGCGCGTGACCTCGCATGACCCGAATTGCACGCGAACAGCTGTTTGCTGAGCCGGCGCCATTTTGCCGTGACTTGCGGACTTTTAAGGTTGGATCTTTATTTTCTTTTGTGCGGCCTGTTCAGTGAAAAGTTATTGTGTGTTGTGATAAAAACATTACGCGTGTGCTTAATTCGAAAGTTAAATAAATACTTGGTGAATTCTTGTCATTATGGCAGACTTAAAAACGTTAATACAACAACGCGGTTCTATTAAGGCTAGAATTACAGTGTTTACAAAATACTTAGAAACTCTGAAGGTAATGGATAAAGCGTCTTTTACTAAACAAGCGATCGGCGAATTTGAATTAAAATTGTCGAGATTCCGTGAATTATTCAATCAGTTTGACGAACTAAAAACTACAATTGAAATCACGACACCCACTGTTGAGGAAGCTTTGAGTGAACACGAATTGATTGAAAACAACTTTTGTGCTCTCATTTCTACGGCCCAGTGCCTTCTTGATCAGTTCGTGTCCGGAAATATTCCCGAAGTAGCTCAAGGTTCTTCCTCGACAACGGGTCCAAATAATGTAAACTGCAACTTAAAGCTGCCTACCATACAACTACCATCCTTTGATGGAAACTATATTAAATGGATGGAGTTTAAAGACACGTTTGACTCTCTTATAAATAAAAATGATACCATTCCTGAGATAAACAAATTTCACTATCTTCGCTCATCACTTGAGGCAGGAGCAGCCAATGTAATAAAGTCACTTGAATTCACTTCTAATAATTACCATTTGGCATGGAAACTTTTATGTGAGCGCTATGATAATAGCAGGATATTAATAAATAATCACTTAAAGGCATTGTTTAACTTTGAAAACATGAGTAAAGAATCACATAAATCGCTTCGGTTTATGATAGACTACTATTCAAAAAATCTTCGGGCTTTAAATTCCTTGGATGAGCCCACAGACCACTGGGATACCCTTATCATTTACTTAATGGCATCCAAACTGGATAATGCCACTAGTCGAAGATGGGAGGAACAAAGAAACTTAAAAACCTCTCCGACTCTGGAAGAATTCTATTCCTTTCTGCGCAACCGTGCAGATGTCTTAGAGACTCTACAATTCAGTAAAACTGAAACTCCTAAACCTGAAAAATACTCTCAGGGAAATTTTAAAGAAAACAATAAATATGTGAAATCTTTTGTGATGTCAACTGATGACAGGAACTGTCCAGTGTGCATGAAAAATCATTTGGTCTACAAATGTGACAAATTTAAGGCCTTGTCTTTAGAAGCTAGATTCCAAATGGTTTCAAAACACAATCTGTGTCAAAATTGTCTGCGCCCTGGCCATCATTCTTCAAACTGCAAGCATAATGCTTGTAAATTCTGTAACAAAAGGCACAACTTACTATTACACAAACAATCATTTTATACTGACAATAGTCATCCACCTGCGGGTAACTTTAATGGAAATTCTACTCCTATGTCAACTCCTCAAGTAGCTATTCCTGCTCATACTTCAGCGCATCAAAAGGCGCCTCCTGATGTCGCGCCTATTCTCACTAGTCCTACTCATACTACTCAATCTCATCCTGTCTCACTCTCTGCTGTCACACCTGGACAGGTTCTTCTTTGTACTGCTGAAGTGGAATTAATTGATAAAAGGACAAATGAAACTCACCTTGCTAAGGCTCTTCTGGATGTAGGAAGCCAATCTTCTTTCATATCTGAAAAAATTCAAAGAAAAATGAATCTTATGTGTTCTGAAACTGATCCGATTGCTATATCTGGAATCAATAATAGCTTGACTAAAACTACTAAAATTTGTAATGTTCAACTGAAGTCTCGAATAAATTCTTTCTCAATGAATGTTTCTTGTCTGGTCATTCCGGAGATCACTGGTCAACTGCCTAGTGTAGAAGTTAACACTTCTCATCTCAATCTTCCAATCTCTATAGAGCTAGCAGACCCTAGCTTCCACCGTCCTTCTGACATTCATATTTTGTTAGGAGCAGATGTCTTCTGGGACCTTGTAGGTTTCAATCAAATAAAATTGGGAAAAAATAAACCCATTCTTCAGGAATCCAAACTAGGTTGGCTTGTGTCTGGTCCTACAGGTCAAACATCTAGCACTGCTACTCGCTGCAACTTTTCTAGGGAAGTTCGGGAATCTCTGACTAAATTCTGGGAAGTAGAAGACATTCCATTCCCTCCAGCTGTACCAAAGCTTACTAAAGATGAAGAATATTGTGAAACTCACTTCATCGAAAATACTGTTCGACTAAATGATGGTCGCTTCTGTGTCAAGTTACCACTTCGTGAGGCCCCCGAGGATGCTCTAGGCGAGTCTTATCACATCGCCAAGAGGCGTTTTCTCAATCTTGAAAGGAAATTAAATAAATGTAATAAAATGAGTGACTATGCTGCCTTCATCAATGAGTATGAGAGGTTAGGCCATTTGACTGAAATAAACCGTCCCTTATTTGGATACTTCATACCTCATCATGCAGTGTTCCGTGCAGACAGTGAGACTACTCCCTTAAGAGTGGTCTTTGATGCTTCTTGTAAAACTACTTCTCAAAAGTCTTTAAATGACATTCAACTGGTAGGACCTGTGGTACAAGATGACTTATTCTCCATACTGCTGAGATTTCGTAAATATACCTTTGTAGTCACAGGTGACATTGAAAAAATGTATAGGCAGGTCCTTATTCATGAGTCTCAGCGACACTTGCAACTAATTCTCTGGAGAGACAGTGAAAGCGAACCATTAAAAGTATTCCAGCTAAACACTGTCACATATGGGACGGCTTCTGCTCCTTACTTGAGCACTAGGTGTCTCAAACAATTGGCAGCGGAGTGTCAAGATGAAGTTGTTGCAAAAACACTCAGACATCACTTTTATGTAGATGACCTAAGCACGGGATCAAATTCTAAATCTGAACTAAAAGCCACCTTACAAGGTGTCATAGAAAAACTTTCTGAAGGTTGCTTTCTTCTTCGCAAATTTCGCACTAATTGTCCAGATATCTTTGACCAAATCACTACTACTACACAAGCCCAAGACTTCTGCAAAGAGTCCTCTGTGCTGGGACTGAAGTGGGCACCTAAAACAGACACTCTGCAATTTTCTGTAAATAATGATGTCATTACTAAAGTTACTAAACGCTCTATTTTGTCTAATTCTTGCAAAATCTTTGACCCCTTGGGTCTTCTCTCAGCTTGTACTATTTTTCACAAAATAATATTGCAAAAACTGTGGTTGCTAAAGACTGACTGGGATGATGCTGTCCCAGAAGACATAGAAAAGTCCTGGACTGAGTTCCATAACAACACTAAACACTTTTCCAATGTTCAGATACCAAGGTACATTCTCTGTAACTCTCCTACTAACATAGAAGCCCACTGTTTTACGGATGCATCACAGGATGCTTATGCTGCATGCATTTATTTAAAATCTACTAATGAGTCTGGTGATATTTCTGTTAATCTTCTCTGTGCTAAAACTAAAGTCGCTCCATTAAAGTCTGAAACAATACCTCGATTAGAACTACTGGGAGCCTTACTAGGTGCTCGCTTGCATGCAAAGGTTGTAGAAGCACTAAAATTAAACATCTGTCGGTCTGTCTTCTGGACTGATTCTACAATCATTTTAGGATGGTTGCATACTGATCCTAAAACACTTAAAACATATGTGTGTAACCGAATAGATGAAATCCGTGACTTAACTGATAAAAATGCATGGCGTCATGTGCGTTCAGCACTCAATCCTGCTGACATGGCATCAAGGGGCATCCAGCCTCATCTTCTTGGTAACAACAATTTCTGGTGGCATGGCCCAGCATTCCTATTAAAACCTGAAATTGACTGGCCGGTCTATAAATCTCCTCCTGAAGTGCTGCCTGAAACTAAGAAGGTCTTAACTATTCAAATTGCATCCAAACCAACCATACCATTTGAAAAATATTCCAAACTTCATAAACTACAAAGAATATTTGCCTATGTAATAAGGTTTATAAATAACATAAAAAAAACTTCTCTAAAATTGAATGGTGAACTCACTTACTCAGAATTAGACAACTCTCTCGTCATGCTAGCTCAAGCGTCTCAAAGGGAATCCTTTGCTAAGGACATAGCCTCACTAGAAACAAATAAATGTCTAAATCCAAAGTCCTCTATAATCTCACTCAATCCATTTCTGGAAAAAGGCATCCTACGCGTCGGCGGTAGGATAGGAAATGCAACTCATTGTTCTTATGATAAAAAATATCCTATTTTGCTGGATCGTAAGCACACTTTTACTAAACTATTATTTATAAAAGAGCATAACCGCCTTCTACATTGTGGTCCGAAATTATTACTTAATTCTATTCGCGATAAATTTTGGCCAATCGGTGGCATGATATTAGCTAATTCAACTGTAAGGAAATGCATCACTTGTCAAAGATTTCAATGTAAGGCTATGTCCCCACTAATGGGAAATCTACCACAACCGCGTGTAACTCCTACACTACCATTTGAAACTTGTGGCACGGACTTTGCTGGTCCATTCTTAATTATGAATAGAAAGGGCAGAGGAGCTAAGTCATCGAAATGCTATTTATGTATATTTGTTTGCTTTTCGACAAAGGCAGTACACTTGGAGGTTGTTAGCGACTTAAGCACAAACGCGTTTATTCTATGCCTTCGTAGATTTATCTCAAGGCGAGGCAAACCTAATACTATTTACTGCGATAATGGCAAGAATTTTGTTGGCGCAAACAATGAGCTGAACAGGCTGCTACAATCTAGTAAAGTGTCAGTCGGCAGCTTCGCGTGCAATGAAGGAATAACTTTTAAATTTTCACCTGTGTACGCCCCATATTTCGGTGGGATCTGGGAATCGGGCGTAAAGTCAGCCAAATTCCACCTTAAACGCATCGCTGGTAACACCAGCTTGACCTTCGAGGAGTTGTATACTTTGTTTTCACAAATTGAAGCAGTTATGAACTCGAGACCCCTAACTGCAATGTCAGCCGATCCTTCTGATCTAACTCCTATCACCCCTGGGCACTTCCTTGTGGGTCGACCACTGACCTCACTACCTTCACCTGTTACCGAGCGAGTCACCATCAGCCGGTACCAGCTGATCGAGCGCCTACGACAGCACTTCTGGTCCCGTTGGACAAAGGACTATCTATCGACTCTACAGCAGCGTGTCAAGTGGAAGGTGGACAAACCCAACGTCAGAATTGGGGACCTAGTACTTATCATGGACGATCAGCTACCGCCCATGAAGTGGCTTTTGGGACGGATCACTGCACTACACCCAGGTTCAGATGGTATTTGCAGAGTCGTCGATGTACTCACTAAAGGCGGAGTTATTAGAAGATCTGTGTCAAGAATCTGTGCTCTGGAGCTCCTTGAAAGACAAGCTTTCAATGGGGGGGAGCATGTTGCCACTGGCAACACTGCCTAGCGTTTTGACAGCGCTGAGGGACGAGGTGGGGAACGTCCGGCCGCCATCTTCCCTCGAAACACTCTTACTACGGACGACTAACTAACAACATCTATCAAAATCATGTAATGTTATAATTTCTCTCTTTCTAAAAATAAGCCTCTCAAATAAAAGTTTGGGCAATTAATTAATCTTATTAGTGCTACAAACACCTACTTAACATAGAACGTAGTATAGAGTTAAAATCATATATTAGTAATAGTCATTTAACATTTGTACTGGAAATCCCATTAATAGAGAAAAACACATATATTTATTACAAAGTTGTCCCCATCCCAATATATAACCCTGACACACACCAAACCTTTGCTATCATTCCTAAATACCCTTACCTTATGATGAATAGATTAATACTCAGACCCGTAGCAAGATACTGCGAGGAAATGGAAGAAAATAAGTTCATCTGCACGGAGGACGACATAGTGCAGCAACCAACAGCGACTTGCATCGAACAACTAATGCTACTACGAGACAACCTCGCGAACTGCAACCAGCAACTGATTAAAACTGAAGAACAAGTTATTCAAAAAATCACATCTGACCACTGGCTACTTTATACGCAAAAAAGTACGATACTGACGGAGACATGTGGAGATGAAGCGACAAAACATAATTTAGAGGGAACATTTATACTAACTCCGAATAAACATTGCGAAACAAAAATAGACAGCATAATTATAAAAGCAGTTACCAACTCAACTTTAACAATTTATAATCTGCCACCAGTTATGTTACCAGAACTCCAGATCGAGACCCAGAGAGATGACAACGAAGTGGATTTGCGAGGCGTGGACTT
Source organism: Archips xylosteana (assembly GCA_947563465.1). Lineage (NCBI taxonomy): Eukaryota > Metazoa > Arthropoda > Insecta > Lepidoptera > Tortricidae > Archips > Archips xylosteana. The sequence goes on from CANOAX010000022.1 coordinate 270,342, forward strand.
CGGCGACATAAGGGACATCCTCAATAGTGTTAAATTCAATAGTGAAAATAATAATAGTGATTTCTTTATAGATTATAGAGTCAGTGTATGGACCATAGTACTATATGTAATAGCTTTTACAATAGGCCTAAGTTATTTGTCTTTTAAACTATATTGCATATTTTTCAAACGAAATTACCTGAAGCCGACTAAGCCTCCTTCAGATAATTTCTCTCTTGGGGAGGGAGGAGTTAAAGGTGTTGACAGCCCTAACATCTCCTTTGTCAGCAAAAACTAACGCATCTTCAGCACTGCCGAATTGAGAACAATACGTCAATGCTGAAATGCATAATATTAGTATAAATAGTAGTAATCAATTAATCTTAAGTTAGAATACTCTTAATTGTAAGACTGGATTGTCACTCTGCTAGTTTAAATAAAATTAAGTAAATAAATTATTTTTTAAATTAAAGTCCTGACGATCCACTTAATTCGCGCCCTCGTCGCGCAGGTCGTCGCATCAGCCGAAGCAAGCGCGCCGCCGTTGACTTCGGTATGTTACGCTGGTCGTCTTTCACAATTCGCTCCACAATGGTCACTTATAACTTGCGACCGAGCTATCCTATCTTGGATAAACGGGTACAAGATTAAATTCAACGGACACGTTTATCAGTCTGCTGAACCTTGTCAAACAAGTTATTCTAGTTTAGAAAAAAGTTTATTTACTGAATCAGTACAGAACTTGTTAAAAATAGGAGCAATATCCGAATGTGAACCCTGTAATGGTCAATTCATCTCACGAATATTTCTAGTGCCAAAGCCGAATGGGAAGATGAGATTTATCTTGAATTTGAAAGAATTAAATAAATTTATAACTACCCAACATTTTAAGTTGGAGGATTTACGCACTGCATTAAAACTTATCTCTCCGAACTGTCTAATGGCCACTTTAGATTTGAAAGATGCTTATTTTCTAATAAAAATGCATCCTGAATCGCGCAAATATCTTCGATTCAGACTAGATGGTAAATTATACGAATTTAACGTCCTTCCATTCGGCCTCTGCACGGCACCCTATATTTTCACCAAATTATTGAAACCTGTCATTAAGTTGTTGCGATCCTGTGGTTTCTTATCATCTATTTATTTGGATGACTTATTTTTGATTGGTGACACATATACAGAATGTAAGAATAATGTAGAAACAACTGAGGCATTATTAAAAAATTTAGGCTTCATTGTAAACGAAGATAAAAGTATTCGCTTGCCTGCTCATTCTTGCAAATACTTAGGCTTTATTATAGATTCGCAAAGGTGGGAAGTTAGTTTACCCACAGAAAAGAGATCTCGTATTAAAGCAGAATTAGAGAAAATCAAACGCCTCGATCGTTGTAAAATACGAAGGTTTGCTCAGTTAATAGGTCTTTTAATATCCTCTTGTCCAGCGATTGAATATGGGTGGCTATACACCAAACAATTAGAACGCGTTAAATTTCTGAACCTGCAAGCTCATGAAAATTATGACCGATATATGAATATACCAGAGTCCATTTTACCAGATATTAACTGGTGGATTAGTGTTATTGACAGATCTGTACATCGTATCAAGGATGAAAACTTTGTATGCGAAATATTTTCTGACGCCTCAACAACGGGGTGGGGCGGAGCATGTGGCGGGAAAACGGCTAGTGGACGATGGTCACCAACTGAGAGTGCCCTACACATTAACTGCTTGGAACTATTAGCGGCCTTTTTTGTGCTTAAGATTTTTGCTAATAACTATTACAATTGCCAAATTCTCTTGCGAGTGGACAATACCACTGCTGTGTCATACATAAACCGTATGGGAGGTATTCAATACCCTCATCTAACTAAAGTGACAACAGATTTATGGCAGTGGTGTGAAGCTCGCAAGATATTTGTAGTAGCGTCTTACATTAAATCTTCAGAGAATGTAATCGCAGACAAAGAGTCCAGACGGTCTCACCCAGATACAGAATGGGAACTCTCTGCGCTAGGATACAGGAAATTAAAAGCGGAATATGGAAATCCGGAAATAGACCTTTTTGCTAGTCGCATTAACAAAAAATGCGACGTGTATGTATCCTGGCACAGAGACCCTGATGCATTTGCGTTTGACGCGTTCACATTAAACTGGGCAAGATTTTTCTTTTATGCCTTTCCCCCGGTATCTGTTATACTCAAAGCTTTAAGAAAAATAATTTCAGACAAAGCCGAAGGTATAATGGTTGTTCCAAATTGGCCATCACAGCCTTGGTACCCGCTGTATATGCGCCTCCTGGTTTCAAATTTAACAGAGTTCCGCCCTAAAGATGTCATAATATCTGATTACAGCAACCGGAAAATCCAAGAGAGTACTATCCTGGTTGCAGGAGTTTTGTCAGGACAGCATTAATGCAGCGATGCGTCCCATCTTCAGCCATAGACATCATGTTGGCATCATTGTCGGACAACACTTGGAAGCAGTACGATGTCTGCCTCAAACGGTGGTATTTATTTTGCATCCAAAATAAAGTTAACATGTACGCGCCTTCTATACCAATAATAATAGATTATTTAGTACAAATTTACAATTCCGGGGGACAATATGGCACCATAAATAGCCATAGATCAGCCCTCTCTTTGATACTTGGTACCCTTTCAGATGATGATCGGATAACTAGATTTTGCAAAGGCGTCTACAGATTAAGACCGCCATGTCCACGCTATAATATAACTTGGGATGTGTCCAAAGTTCTAAATCATTTAGGTACATTTTTTCCAAATGAGACATTAACTCTCGAACAAATTTCAAAGAAATGTGTAACTTTACTCGCCCTTGTGACGGCGCACAGGGTACAGACTATTTCCAAGATTAAAATAAATAATATAATTATCCTTAATGACCAAATAATTATAAAGATTAGTGAATTAATCAAAACTTCGAAAGCTGGTACTATACAGCCAACTTTATACCTACCCTTCTTTAATGATCGTCCTGAAATATGCCCTGCAAAAACTTTGATTGCGTATATTGACAAATCAAGAACTATACGTAGGTCAGATGAGGTGTTCATTGGAATCAAAAAACCTCATAACAGCATCTCGGCTCAAACTCTTAGCCGTTGGATAAAGGATATTTTAAAAGGTAGTGGAATCGACGTCTCAATCTTTTCGTCCCACAGTACGCGACACCCTGCTACATCTCTGGCATATAAAATGGGAGTCAGCCTCGATGTTATAAGAAAGACAGCGGGTTGGAGTGGCGATTCCACTACCTTTGCCAAATTTTATAATAGGGTTATTATCGATGATAACAACATGGCCCTTGCTAGATCAATGGCTAAAGTCTGAATTAATTATTGTAAGTAGGCGATAGGTGCCTAAACAACTTAAGTTTTTCAAATGATTTACTTAAGTATAACATTTATATTAATGAAGAACTATAATAACGTTTTTTGATTATCTTGTAATTGTGATTGTAACAATTAAATTATGAGTAATACTTGTGCTTAGCAATTAATAAATTGTTTTTGTTAATCAAGCTTTATTAATGCAGAGTTTGATTATTTCCACATCCTACTCTCAAAATCTACATTGTGTTAAATAATATGGTAAGTTACTAATCTAGAGGATGAAGCACGAGTATAATTGATGATTAAACGAACTTACCTGTAAGTGAAGTTCTATCCCAATTATACGAAGTGCTTCATCCGAAGAGATTAGTAACGAACTCCCAGTACTCCCACCCGCCCAGATCATACAATTCCAGGGTTGTCGTGGAAAAATCAAAAAGCTCTAAACTTAATGAAGTACTGGCGCCGGCGCCGGGCCCAACAGAGATATAAAAAAAAAAAAAAAAAGCAATCGTGTTGCCAGTATAGGAACACGAATTTCCTCAACTATAGTGCTGTAGCGGTATCACTTATGCGTTACTACATTGTGTTAAATAATATGGTAAGTTACTAATCTCTTCGGATGAAGCACTTCGTATAATTGGGATAGAACTTCACTTACAGGTAAGTTCGTTTAATCATCAATTTTACTCCTAAACGTCCGCGAACAGTGGCAGCACGTAAGGAAGGACACCATCAACGTAATGATAGAAGATGGCTGCGGGTGGTTGAGCCTTCCGGGCGTCACGTTTCGCGTCCAGATCGGACCGCCTCTGCGCCTCGTATTCAGTCGCCTAGTCTTTTACAAAGCGCCTCCATTCGGGGCGGCGGCTTGCCTGTTCTTCCCGGTGAGAGGGATCAATATTACACCTTTTCATGTGTCTTTTCTTAATGCCCTGGTATCACAGGAACTGGCCGTCTTGGTTCGCCTTGATTTTTTTCATACGGTTTATATAAACCGACCGATGGTATGAAAAAAAACCGGCCAAGTGCGAGTTGGACTCGCGCACCGAGGGTTCCGTACAAATTAATATGTATCTTTGAACGTCCACTCTTAGCAGATCCCTGCTACTAAGCAAAATGTCCGCAGTGTGAGATCATTGTAGATTGGTTAGTGATATAGACAGCCAGACAAAAAAAATTATGCTTTTCGCAATTTTTCCTTTATCTGTGCTATAAGACCTTGTTTCGTACCAAATTTCAAGATTCTGAGTTCACGGGAAGTACCCTGTAGGTTTTGATTCCCTTGCGAGTTTCGAAAATACGCGGAAATTTCCGGCATAAATGGCTGTAGGTATCTTTTGATTGCGTTGGCTTAGAAGTTTGATTTTTTCAAAGCTCCAAGGGACAGTAGACTTGAGTATTTGATATAAGTTTCAGCTTGACACCTTCACGCGTTCCTGAGGAAAACACACGAGGAGGACAGACAGACGGACGGCCGGGCGGATGGACAACAAAGTGATCCTATAAGAGTTCCGTTTTTCCTTTCGAGGTGCGGAACCCTAAAAACGTCACAAAACTGTCAAAAAGTTTTGGAACATTTTTTTATCATGACGTTTATAGGTCTATGGCATCATAGCAATTAGCCATTAAAAAAAAACTATAAGCAATATTTGCGTTTTGGTTCATTATGACATTCTGCCAATACGCTTATTTAAGGTAAGGTGATGGTGGGTGATGCTGATGATGATGATGATGATGATGATGGTGGTAGTGATGGAGATGATGATGAGCTGATGATGATGATGATAATGATGATGATGATGGTGGTGATGACGATGATGATGGTGATGATGATGATGATGATGGTGGTAGTGATGGTGATGATGATGATGATGGTGGTAGTGATGGTGATGATGATGAGATGATGATGATGATGGTGGTGATGACGATAATGATGATGATGATGATGATGGTGGTGATGACGATGATGATGGTGGTAGTGATGGTGATGATGATGAGATGATGACGATGATGATGGTGGTGATGACGATGATGATGGTGGTGATGACGATAATGATGGTGATGATGATGATGATGGTGGTAGTGATGGTGATGATGATGAGATGATGACGATGATGATGGTGGTGATGACGATGATGATGGTGGTGATGACGATAATGATGGTGATGATGATGGTGATGTTGGGTGATGGTGATGATGATGTTGGTGATGATGATGGATGATGATGATGATGATGCATGTTTTAGAAAAACTCTATACAAGCCTTGGCCACGATCAGGGATTGCCGGCCTCGTAGCTCTAGATGGCCTCGTTGACACTCGGCCATCTATAACTACTCGGCCTGCAATCCCCTATTTCGCGGCCGCTGCAGTAATGTACTATTGATGTTTAAGGCTGCACATTGAACATCGAACCTTGGGTTGATCAAGGAGTTTCTTGGTCGACTATACGTATACAGAGCTGTAATGTCAAGCACCATCCATTGGTGTTTTCCCAGCAGATATGTGCTATGCTACATTTCCATGGATGCGATTGATATCCTCCAATCATATTAATAGTACCTGGGCGACCGAGCTCTGCTCGGGCAGAAACTCGGTACCAAGCGTTTTCCCAGGGATAAGACCAAGCTAGATCAATTTTTCATCCCCGAAAACCCCCACATACCAAATTTCATTGAAAGCGTTGGAGCCGTTTCCGAGATCCTGATTATATATGTGCGGGGGGGGCGGGCGAGGGGGTTCGGGGGTTTGAAAATTTCATTGATTTTGCCGTAGGATGCACCGTTTTCAAGATATTTGACAAAAACACCGGAGGGGGTGGAGGGGTGAATCACGTTGAACTATCGTCCGTAAGCCGACTTTACAGACAACCGGTTTTTCCTGTTCTGTGCTCCCAACAAGGAATGTGCACATAGACGGTGCTGCCAACTGGTGCCATAAGGGTGCCATCAATTTGAATGTTTTACCTTGATAAGTTTGTTTTACTGTCCGCATAGTGTCTCTTCTGTCGCATTAGTGCTGCCGCCTATAGTTACTGCACGTTCCCTATAATACTTTTTCTCACAAAAAGTAACTTTTTCTCACAAAAGAAGAAACTTGACATTTTCTCATGAAAAATAAACTTAAAAAAAAACTAAAAACCTTTAAAAAAAACGTGGAATCGAACCGAGGTCGGCTGGATCCGCGACCACCCAATTTCTACTGTGCTATTTTGATCTGCTCGATGCCGGCAAAATTTAGCTTTGTATTCATTAGAATATATATATTAGTTGCATTAGCAAACAAAAATAGCCGGAAAACACGAGTAAAAGCTATTTTCTGAAAATAAAACATAGCTAGATCAGTTTTTCATCCCCGAAAACCCCCACATACCAAATTTCATCGAAATCGTTGGAGCCGTTTCCGAGATCCTGATTATATATATACAAGAATTGCTCGTTTAAAGGTATTAGATTATTGGTCGGCTCATTTTACTTTTCGTTGCCCAATATTTTTTTTAATGAATAGAATAGAATAAATTTATTTGCAAAAATGTAGTGGTGAATACAGTTGGAGAAGCGTTTTTGAGTGCGTACATTTCACTTGAACAAGCACGCAAATATTACTTATAAACTATGTCAAACTTAAAAAATACATTGTTTCATTATTGCTTTAGCAAGATTATATGCAAAGTTATTAATTTATTGGATTCAAATAATTATTAATGCTATAATAACACTTATCTTAACAAAAATTACGCAATTTATATTTATACACAGGCATGTCAGAATTCCTAATTTCTAAGGGAAGATTATTAAACACCTTTATCGACATACATAATACACTTTCTCGAAAACAAGCTGTTTGAATTCGAAGCATAAAAGAGCAAAAATGTCATGTCATGTTCAGTCACAGAGCTGACATTGTGCAGCAAAGACGAGACCAGATCTTAAGAGCGGTTAAAGATCCGTTAAATAAATCTACCCTCCGAAAAATACCGCCTACAGCATCAAGCTTATTTGAGCCGCAGGCTTTTACTGCTGCGCTAGAAAAAGCTGGGGGTGTGCGTAAAGTATTCTACCCACGACAAAAACCTTCCACAAGTGCTTCTGCTGCGCAAACAGGTAGCAGAGGAAACTTACATCGCCCCGCGCAGGGGTCAAATGCCTATGTTATGCCTGCGCAAGGCTATCTGCATCAAAATAAAAGGCGTGGTCCTTCTCAAATCACACCCGCGCAGGGTATTTATTTATTTATTTATTTGGTTCACCAACAATCCTTATCCCTCGCAGGGACCAAGCCCCAGCTACTGCCACAATTGTCGTGCGCATGGAACAAACAATGGTGGGGAGCAAAGGAATTATCCACGCCAGGATAATAACAACTACCGTCCCAAATACTGGCGGGCCAACAAGGGCGGACAAGAATCACGCGGTCCCAAACGCGGCGCTTCTCCGTCCTAAAACGACAGAGCTGTCAAACGGAGGTGATTTTGACTCGAGGCCCTTCCGTGCGGGTCAAATACGAACCTTTTACAAACACTGGAAATATCTAGACTCTCCGGCATTTATTTTAAAAGTAATCAAGGGTTATCGCATACCATTTATAGAAATTCCGCCTCTAATAATGCCGTTTCAAGACAACAGTTTTACAACCCCGTCATCACCGGAAATGACAGAAGCCATACGAAAGCTAAAGGATCAGGGTGCTTTAGAGGTAGTGAGAGAAAGCCCCAGTTTTCTATCAACGATGTTTTTGGTAGAAAAAGGAGATGGCTCTCAGAGACCCATTTTCAACCTGCGAGCCCTAAATTGGTTTGTAAAAACCGAAAAATTTCGCCTCATAAACGTGGCGAGGATCCCAGACTTTCTGCAATGCGAAGATTGGCTCGTCAAAATAGACCTGTCACAGGCCTATTTTCATGTTCAGGTAATGCACAGTCACAGAAGGTTTCTGCGTCTCATTTACGAGAATCAACTACTACAAATGACGTGTCTACCATTTGGCTTAAGTTCAGCACCGAGAGTTTTCGCCTCGATCTCAAACTGGATAGCTCAAAAATTAAGAGAGCAGGGAGTGAGGATTCTAGTATATCTAGACGATTATTTGATCGCTCACCAGAATCCCCACACTCTCAGGGTCCATGTAGAGATGACAATAAACATGCTACAGAAACTGGGCTGGCAAATCAACTGGGAAAAGTCAGTTCTTGTTCCCCAGACTCACCTCGAATACCTAGGTGTGACGTGAGATCCTTGGAGGGACAAAAAGAGTCTTCCCAAGAAGAAAATAGACAAGATCCGGGAGACCGTTTTCAGATTCCTTCATGCCAAGACCGCCACTCTCAGAGAGCTCCAATCACTAACAGGGATACTGAACTTTGCCAGTTTCGTCGTACCGAGAGGACGCCTGAACTATCGGTACTAGCAAATCATGATAAACCAGCATCTTCATCGAAACCTCAAAAAGCGGTTCCCTCTTCCCAGGGAAGTCATGAAAGAAACAGAATGGTGGACGAAAAACTGTCAAGAATCTTCTCCAATACGAATTCCCCCACCCACGCACTATTTAACCACCGACGCTTCGGATATTGCTTGGGGCGCGAAGTTGAACAATATCCATCTATCAGGTCCCTGAACAACTAACGAAAAGAAACTACATTGCAACAGAAAGGAGATGTTAGTAATTTTCAAAGTATTGCAATTGGCACCTCGTTTCAATCTGTGCAAGGCTTCAGTGCTCATCCAGAGCGACAGCCGTACAGTTGTAGCCTATTTGAGAAACGAAGGCAGCACTTGATCGGGGGCACTCATGGAGCTCACTTACCAAATTTACCAACTACTGGATACATATCAGATCCAGATACGAGTCTATTACCTTCCCGGCTTATACAACATCGAGGTCGATCATCTTTCAAGGCTAAAAATACTCCCGGAATGGCATTTACTTCCACAAGCAACAGCGTCGATTTCCCACAAATGGGGAACGCCACAAATAGATCTATTCGCATCCCGGACGGCGCACGTGGTGTCCAAATATTGCTCAATAGACCAGAAAGACAACCAAGCCGTGTTTTGCGATGCACTGAGTCAGTCATGGACCTTCAAGCTGGCGTGGGTCTTTCCGCCACCATGTTTAGTACCCAGGGTTCTTCACCACCTAAATCAAGCCAGAGGTATATATTTAGTAGTGGTCCCCAAATGGGAACGTGTTTTTTGGCGGGCAGACCTGAAGAGTCGATCCTTGGGTCCCCCACACACGATATGGAACCTACCAGAAGTCCTAGTAGACCTAGCAACAGGATTAGCCCCGCCCAGGGTGAGGAAGAGGGAGGGGTGAGATGTGGGGGTGGACTGGGAATTTAACAGACTGGTCTGCTGATCAAAAATCCCTGCTCTTATCAAGTTGGCGGCCATCAACTTTAAAAACGTACAAAGTCGCATGGAAAAGATGGTGCCGGTGGGCTCAAGATCATAACGTAGAACTTTCATCACCTACAGGATCCTCTTTAGCCCGTTTTTTATCGGACCTTTACCAAAAAGAAGGCCTGGCTTATAGTACAATTCTAGTACACAAGTCGGTAGTGTCGTCGCTTTGTAATACTGATAACTCAGAAACCCTCAGTTCTCACAAGCTTGTCAAACAAGTGCTTAAAGCTATAGCCTTACAGAGACCTAAAGAGCCAAAGCCTCCAATATGGAATGCCTCTGATCTTGTATCTTTTTTGGCATCACGACAATTTCAACAAGAAAATCTATATGAAGCCTCTAGGCAAACGGCTACTTTATTACTTTTATGCTCGGGCCGCAGGGTGTACGATCTTACACTCTTAAGCATTGACTCCGACCATATGACTGATATGGGTAGTCACATGGTTCTTTGGCCACATTTTGGATCAAAAACAGATTCGTCAGACACCAGACAATCTGGGTGGAAGCTTCTACGGAATGATCAGTGTAGACAGACAGATCCAGGTTATTGGGTAGAGAAGCTAATCCAAATTTCTCAGTCAAGACGAGAAGCTTGCGAGAGTTCAAAACTCTTCCTAACTGCAACCAGTAAACCCAAAAAAGCTTCCCGCACTATTATAGCGGGATGGGTGAAGTCATTGCTACTTGAAGCTGGCATCGAAGCAACCCCAGGCAGCGTTCGAGCTGCAGTAGCTTCTAGAAATTGGATTGACAATTTTCCCCTAGATTGTATTCTACAAAAAGGCAATTGGCGGTCAGGAGACACATTTAGATTGTTTTACCGCCGAGAAGTTATTCAGGCACCCACTGATCAAGATATTAGCCTGAACAATTTAAGTAATTTGTTTGAGTGCGCATAGTTTTGTACTTTTGTTTGTCGCCCGAAAGGACGTAACTGTTGAGATAGTGATTAACGATTCCAATCATCATTAAAGCTTTGTTTAAAGGCCTACGATAGCTGACGCGGACGTCCGCTGCGTGCGCCCGCACGCGGGTCTAAAATGTACCAAAAATCCGTCGCACGCGCCCGCGCCACTTAGCGCTGTTCATACAATTTCTTATTAGACGCGCGCACGACGGGCGTCCGTTCCGGGTAATCCGCATCAGCTAGCGTAGGCCCTTAGTTTACCTGAAATTATTATTGTTAAATCTGTCGAGAAAACAATATGATATAAACGTGATTAAACCAATTTACTTCAATTTATTCATGTTGTGTATATTAAGATCTACCGCCCTTCCTAAACTATAAATTACTAATCATGTTAGTAAAAGCTAGATGGTTCTCATAGGCGAGTGTCTCTCCCATCTAGGAGTCACATTGGCGTCTATTCTCCACCGCCAGGCGATAACAAACACGTCTCATTTTATATGTAGGCTTCGAATAACGGTCAAGAATTTAATATCAGCGTTTTACCTTACAATAAAACGCTTATTTAAATACTTACCTTATTCGAAGCCTACCAAATAACTCCTGCCTGGCTTAAAATGAGCCGCAATGAGCCAAAGACCGAGCAGCAGTTCACAAAACTGCTCGCTCGCTGGGCTGGCGGTGGAGGGGGTGGAATATAATATAACGAAAGTGTTAACAAATTATAAGGTAGTTTCGGGAAACGGAAACGCTTCTCTCATTTTATATGTAGGCTTCGAATAAGGTTGTTTTATTTCTTAATTATTGAAATAATAGACGTGCTTCCAGTACTTGACTTTATTTAGCAACGAACTTAAAAACTACCCGAAAATGTAATTATAAAAATAGCCAGATTACCCTCATATGTAACACCTCCACCCTTAATGAATACAGTGATATGCAAATTTAAACAAGGCTATACATATGTACCATTAACCAGATACTATAGAAAACTTACACCAAATACATTGCTACAGCGACCTATTCGTTTACTTACAAACTATTGTTAACAATTATATATTTGTTCTCAATTATTTTGTATATTTCATAACAGATGTCACTGTAAAATAATATTAAAATACTATGTTGCTAACTTCATGATTAAAACCGAACTTCCGGCAAATGAGCGGCTGTCATATCTAATACCTTTAAACGAGCAATTCTTGTATATATGTATATTCTAATACCTTTAAACGAGCAATTCTTGTATATATGTATATATATATATATATATATAATCAGGATCTCGGAAACGGCTCCAACGATTTCGATGAAATTTGGTATGTGGGGGTTTTCGGGGATGAAAAACTGATCTAGCTATGTTTCATTTTCAGAAAATCGCTTTTACTCGTGTTTTCCGGCTATTTTTGTTTGCATTAGAATATAAAGCTAAATTTCGCCGACTTCGAGCAGATCATAATGGCACATTAGAAATCGGGTGGTCGCGGATCCAGCCGACCTCGGTTCGATACCACGTTTTTTTTCAAGATTTTTAGTTTTTTTTTTAAGTTTATTTTTTATGAGAAAACGTCAAGTTTCTTCTTTTGTGAGAAAAAGTTACTTTTTTGTGAGAAAAAGTTATTTTTTTGCAAGAAAAAGTTACTTTTTTGTTAGAAAAAGTATTATAGGGAACGTGCTGTAACTATAGGCGGCAGCACTAATGCGACAGAAGAGACACTATGCGGACAGTAAAACAAAGAAATACTGTAAAGGACCGTATCTACCTGAAGTTTAGTCGTGCTTGCTTGCACGCTTGCTTTCACGCTTACTTGCACGCTTTCTTGCACGCTTGCTTGCACGCTTACTTGCACGCTTTCTTGCACGCTTGCTTGCTCGCGTGCATGCATGCTTGCTTGCATCTGGCTTACATGCTTTCTTTCTTGCCTGTATATGCTTGCTTGCTTGATATCTTGATTCTTTGGAATACTTATGGAACACGCGAGTGAAGCCGCGGGCAAAAGCTAGTTATGTATAATAAAGTAAACAGGATTTTGAATATTTATACTATGAACTACCATGCCTGTAAAAAAGCGATACTAAATTGGATAAGTGAACTTGATTATGTAGCAACTGAAAATGTACTGTATACATAAGGTTTAACGTTGAATTTTTATGAGATATGAACGTACTCGCATGCACACACGCACGCTCACGCACGTTCTCACACACATACATACACACACATACACGTTACATACACATACACACACATACACACACGCACGCACACACAAATAACACAATGCCATTACACACATTATTCCCATTAAGTACTATTTAGTTACTAAGAACTTTTACTTTTTATATTATTCTTGCATTCTAACGCATGACTGTACTATATGCTGGAAGAGCGAGGCTTCCTGACACAGGTACACTATACCTAATAGGAAGTCTCGACCATTTTGTATTTACCACCTAAGTTGGAATGAAATAAATAATTTATTATTATTATTATTATTATTATTATTATTAAGTTAGAGATCAAATTAATAATGGCCAGAAAGTATGATTTTTTTAATTTGTAATTTATTATATTTTAATTTGAAAAGATGACTTTCTGCCAAGTTTCTTGCGGCGCATTCTTCTTGGCAATGATGGTCCTTACGAAAGCGCTGGTAGTTTAAAAAAATGACATGTAAAAGAGCCCTTTGCGGCCTACTTGCAGAATAAACGTTTTGATTTTTTTTTTTTATTTTTGATGGAAAGGTTAAAAAAGAAAGGTTTACTGGTAGAGATACTTAAATAAGAATAATAATTTAATTTTGAGGACTGTACCTATCAAAAATAATTCTTATAATTACTTATATCTTAAGTAATTATAAAAAATATTTTTGATAGGTACAGTCCTCATGTCAGTTATAATTGTTTAAGCTATACTTGATTATTGAATCATCTTTGAAAGTTCTCATAGTTATTATTCTATCATTTGCTGTTATATCAAACAATAACAGTTAAAATTTTTGTAGTGGTAGAGCCATGTTGTAGCTAGCCGCTGCATCACGAATGGGCCGGCTCGTCCGGGGCAGTACCACCCTGTCACAGAACACCGGCGTGAAGCAGCAGTAATCCTGCTTGCGTTTCGTACGGTCAGTGAGAGTGCCGGGGGCCCAATACCTCACCCCTTCCCTCTCCCCCTCCCTCTCCCTCTTCCCCTATTCCCTTTCCTTTAGGGCCGACAACGCACTGGCGTCGTGTAAAGCGCTGCGGGTGTCTATGGACAGTGGTGTTCATTTAACATCAGGTGACCCACTAGTTCGTTTGTCTGGCCTATCTAACATAAAAAAAAAAAAAAAAAACATAAAAGTTAAGATTATAAACAAATAAATATCACGGGACACCTGACACCAATTGACCTAATTCCAAACTAAGCACAGCTTGTACTATGGATGCTAGGCAATGGATAAACATACTTATATAGATAAATACCGTAAGGTCGGGGTACTTTGGCCCATTTTAGGCTTATTTTGGCCCACATAAAAACATAAAATAAAATCAACTAAAATAATTACTTTGCTCACCCGCGACCTTACAATAGTTACGTTTATGCAAGAAATGTGCGTTCATGCAGTTCCTCCACCTCCACACTGTACGAAAACACACAAATGACATAAACACAACTATCACCACCACCAAGCTACACTGACGCCTTTCGAACTCAACCAGAGCTCATCTTCGGAGTTACCACACGGCATATGCGGCGGCATAGCATACGGTTGTGGTAACTCCGAAGATGAGCTCTGGTTGAGTTCGAAACGCGTCAGTGTAGCTTGGTGGCGGTGATAGTTGTGTTTATGTGATTTGTGTGTGTTCGTACAGTGTGGAGGTGGAGGAACTGCATGAACGCACATTTCTTGCATAAACGTAACTATTGTAAGGACGCGGGTGAGCAAAGTAATTGTTTTAGTTCATTAATATGGACCTCCGCAAAGTAACGCCTGATTCAATAAATTAAAATAAAATCATAAAGACGTGATTGATCAATTAACACCAACCACATGGCAAAGAGCCATAATATTCTCAAAGCAATCCCATGAGCCAAATCCCATGTTAATCCCATGAGCCAAAGCTATCCTTCAGGGCCAAAGTAACTCGACCGTACGGTACATGCTTAAATATATATTAAACATCCAAGACCCGAGAACAAAAACATTCGTATTATTCATACAAATATCTGGCCCGGCCGGGAATCGAACCCGGGACTTCAAGCTTCGTAGACAGGTTCTCTAACCACTTGACCATCCGGTCGTCCATATATGAGATCCAGCCTGGTAACAGACGGACATTGGGGTCTTAGTACAAAACATAATCACTCACTCACAAACTTTCGCATTTATAATATTAGTAGAAAGTAGGATTAAACTCATCATTACACATAACATTGAAACGGACTAAATCTGAAGTCGCTGTCAATTGAAATTGCAAACAATGTAAATAAACCATTTAATGAAATATCTATATTCTAGCACTTGTTTATAGTTTTTCCTACTCCTGTACTTTTATCTGTTTTTTACATGGTCGCGAACAGAGACCCATTTTCAACCTGCGAGCCCTAAATTGGTTTGTAAAAACCGAAAAATTTCGCCTCATAAACGTGGCGAGGATCCCAGACTTTCTGCAATGCGAAGATTGGCTCGTCAAAATAGACCTGTCACAGGCCTATTTTCATGTTCAGGTAATGCACAGTCACAGAAGGTTTCTGCGTCTCATTTACGAGAATCAACTACTACAAATGACGTGTCTACCATTTGGCTTAAGTTCAGCACCGAGAGTTTTCGCCTCGATCTCAAACTGGATAGCTCAAAAATTAAGAGAGCAGGGAGTGAGGATTCTAGTATATCTAGACGATTATTTGATCGCTCACCAGAATCCCCACACTCTCAGGGTCCATGTAGAGATGACAATAAACATGCTACAGAAACTGGGCTGGCAAATCAACTGGGAAAAGTCAGTTCTTGTTCCCCAGACTCACCTCGAATACCTAGGTGTGACGTGAGATCCTTGGAGGGACAAAAAGAGTCTTCCCAAGAAGAAAATAGACAAGATCCGGGAGACCGTTTTCAGATTCCTTCATGCCAAGACCGCCACTCTCAGAGAGCTCCAATCACTAACAGGGATACTGAACTTTGCCAGTTTCGTCGTACCGAGAGGACGCCTGAACTATCGGTACTAGCAAATCATGATAAACCAGCATCTTCATCGAAACCTCAAAAAGCGGTTCCCTCTTCCCAGGGAAGTCATGAAAGAAACAGAATGGTGGACGAAAAACTGTCAAGAATCTTCTCCAATACGAATTCCCCCACCCACGCACTATTTAACCACCGACGCTTCGGATATTGCTTGGGGCGCGAAGTTGAACAATATCCATCTATCAGGTCCCTGAACAACTAACGAAAAGAAACTACATTGCAACAGAAAGGAGATGTTAGTAATTTTCAAAGTATTGCAATTGGCACCTCGTTTCAATCTGTGCAAGGCTTCAGTGCTCATCCAGAGCGACAGCCGTACAGTTGTAGCCTATTTGAGAAACGAAGGCAGCACTTGATCGGGGGCACTCATGGAGCTCACTTACCAAATTTACCAACTACTGGATACATATCAGATCCAGATACGAGTCTATTACCTTCCCGGCTTATACAACATCGAGGTCGATCATCTTTCAAGGCTAAAAATACTCCCGGAATGGCATTTACTTCCACAAGCAACAGCGTCGATTTCCCACAAATGGGGAACGCCACAAATAGATCTATTCGCATCCCGGACGGCGCACGTGGTGTCCAAATATTGCTCAATAGACCAGAAAGACAACCAAGCCGTGTTTTGCGATGCACTGAGTCAGTCATGGACCTTCAAGCTGGCGTGGGTCTTTCCGCCACCATGTTTAGTACCCAGGGTTCTTCACCACCTAAATCAAGCCAGAGGTATATATTTAGTAGTGGTCCCCAAATGGGAACGTGTTTTTTGGCGGGCAGACCTGAAGAGTCGATCCTTGGGTCCCCCACACACGATATGGAACCTACCAGAAGTCCTAGTAGACCTAGCAACAGGATTAGCCCCGCCCAGGGTGAGGAAGAGGGAGGGGTGAGATGTGGGGGTGGACTGGGAATTTAACAGACTGGTCTGCTGATCAAAAATCCCTGCTCTTATCAAGTTGGCGGCCATCAACTTTAAAAACGTACAAAGTCGCATGGAAAAGATGGTGCCGGTGGGCTCAAGATCATAACGTAGAACTTTCATCACCTACAGGATCCTCTTTAGCCCGTTTTTTATCGGACCTTTACCAAAAAGAAGGCCTGGCTTATAGTACAATTCTAGTACACAAGTCGGTAGTGTCGTCGCTTTGTAATACTGATAACTCAGAAACCCTCAGTTCTCACAAGCTTGTCAAACAAGTGCTTAAAGCTATAGCCTTACAGAGACCTAAAGAGCCAAAGCCTCCAATATGGAATGCCTCTGATCTTGTATCTTTCTTGGCATCACGACAATTTCAACAAGAAAATCTATATGAAGCCTCTAGGCAAACGGCTACTTTATTACTTTTATGCTCGGGCCGCAGGGTGTACGATCTTACACTCTTAAGCATTGACTCCGACCATATGACTGATATGGGTAGTCACATGGTTCTTTGGCCACATTTTGGATCAAAAACAGATTCGTCAGACACCAGACAATCTGGGTGGAAGCTTCTACGGAATGATCAGTGTAGACAGACAGATCCAGGTTATTGGGTAGAGAAGCTAATCCAAATTTCTCAGTCAAGACGAGAAGCTTGCGAGAGTTCAAAACTCTTCCTAACTGCAACCAGTAAACCCAAAAAAGCTTCCCGCACTATTATAGCGGGATGGGTGAAGTCATTGCTACTTGAAGCTGGCATCGAAGCAACCCCAGGCAGCGTTCGAGCTGCAGTAGCTTCTAGAAATTGGATTGACAATTTTCCCCTAGATTGTATTCTACAAAAAGGCAATTGGCGGTCAGGAGACACATTTAGATTGTTTTACCGCCGAGAAGTTATTCAGGCACCCACTGATCAAGATATTAGCCTGAACAATTTAAGTAATTTGTTTGAGTGCGCATAGTTTTGTACTTTTGTTTGTCGCCCGAAAGGACGTAACTGTTGAGATAGTGATTAACGATTCCAATCATCATTAAAGCTTTGTTTAAAGGCCTACGATAGCTGACGCGGACGTCCGCTGCGTGCGCCCGCACGCGGGTCTAAAATGTACCAAAAATCCGTCGCACGCGCCCGCGCCACTTAGCGCTGTTCATACAATTTCTTATTAGACGCGCGCACGACGGGCGTCCGTTCCGGGTAATCCGCATCAGCTAGCGTAGGCCCTTAGTTTACCTGAAATTATTATTGTTAAATCTGTCGAGAAAACAATATGATATAAACGTGATTAAACCAATTTACTTCAATTTATTCATGTTGTGTATATTAAGATCTACCGCCCTTCCTAAACTATAAATTACTAATCATGTTAGTAAAAGCTAGATGGTTCTCATAGGCGAGTGTCTCTCCCATCTAGGAGTCACATTGGCGTCTATTCTCCACCGCCAGGCGATAACAAACACGTCTCATTTTATATGTAGGCTTCGAATAACGGTCAAGAATTTAATATCAGCGTTTTACCTTACAATAAAACGCTTATTTAAATACTTACCTTATTCGAAGCCTACCAAATAACTCCTGCCTGGCTTAAAATGAGCCGCAATGAGCCAAAGACCGAGCAGCAGTTCACAAAACTGCTCGCTCGCTGGGCTGGCGGTGGAGGGGGTGGAATATAATATAACGAAAGTGTTAACAAATTATAAGGTAGTTTCGGGAAACGGAAACGCTTCTCTCATTTTATATGTAGGCTTCGAATAAGGTTGTTTTATTTCTTAATTATTGAAATAATAGACGTGCTTCCAGTACTTGACTTTATTTAGCAACGAACTTAAAAACTACCCGAAAATGTAATTATAAAAATAGCCAGATTACCCTCATATGTAACACCTCCACCCTTAATGAATACAGTGATATGCAAATTTAAACAAGGCTATACATATGTACCATTAACCAGATACTATAGAAAACTTACACCAAATACATTGCTACAGCGACCTATTCGTTTACTTACAAACTATTGTTAACAATTATATATTTGTTCTCAATTATTTTGTATATTTCATAACAGATGTCACTGTAAAATAATATTAAAATACTATGTTGCTAACTTCATGATTAAAACCGAACTTCCGGCAAATGAGCGGCTGTCATATCTAATACCTTTAAACGAGCAATTCTTGTATATATGTATATTCTAATACCTTTAAACGAGCAATTCTTGTATATATGTATATATATATATATATATAATCAGGATCTCGGAAACGGCTCCAACGATTTCGATGAAATTTGGTATGTGGGGGTTTTCGGGGATGAAAAACTGATCTAGCTATGTTTCATTTTCAGAAAATCGCTTTTACTCGTGTTTTCCGGCTATTTTTGTTTGCATTAGAATATAAAGCTAAATTTCGCCGACTTCGAGCAGATCATAATGGCACATTAGAAATCGGGTGGTCGCGGATCCAGCCGACCTCGGTTCGATACCACGTTTTTTTTCAAGATTTTTAGTTTTTTTTTTAAGTTTATTTTTTATGAGAAAACGTCAAGTTTCTTCTTTTGTGAGAAAAAGTTACTTTTTTGTGAGAAAAAGTTATTTTTTTGCAAGAAAAAGTTACTTTTTTGTTAGAAAAAGTATTATAGGGAACGTGCTGTAACTATAGGCGGCAGCACTAATGCGACAGAAGAGACACTATGCGGACAGTAAAACAAAGAAATACTGTAAAGGACCGTATCTACCTGAAGTTTAGTCGTGCTTGCTTGCACGCTTGCTTTCACGCTTACTTGCACGCTTTCTTGCACGCTTGCTTGCACGCTTACTTGCACGCTTTCTTGCACGCTTGCTTGCTCGCGTGCATGCATGCTTGCTTGCATCTGGCTTACATGCTTTCTTTCTTGCCTGTATATGCTTGCTTGCTTGATATCTTGATTCTTTGGAATACTTATGGAACACGCGAGTGAAGCCGCGGGCAAAAGCTAGTTATGTATAATAAAGTAAACAGGATTTTGAATATTTATACTATGAACTACCATGCCTGTAAAAAAGCGATACTAAATTGGATAAGTGAACTTGATTATGTAGCAACTGAAAATGTACTGTATACATAAGGTTTAACGTTGAATTTTTATGAGATATGAACGTACTCGCATGCACACACGCACGCTCACGCACGTTCTCACACACATACATACACACACATACACGTTACATACACATACACACACATACACACACGCACGCACACACAAATAACACAATGCCATTACACACATTATTCCCATTAAGTACTATTTAGTTACTAAGAACTTTTACTTTTTATATTATTCTTGCATTCTAACGCATGACTGTACTATATGCTGGAAGAGCGAGGCTTCCTGACACAGGTACACTATACCTAATAGGAAGTCTCGACCATTTTGTATTTACCACCTAAGTTGGAATGAAATAAATAATTTATTATTATTATTATTATTATTATTATTATTAAGTTAGAGATCAAATTAATAATGGCCAGAAAGTATGATTTTTTTAATTTGTAATTTATTATATTTTAATTTGAAAAGATGACTTTCTGCCAAGTTTCTTGCGGCGCATTCTTCTTGGCAATGATGGTCCTTACGAAAGCGCTGGTAGTTTAAAAAAATGACATGTAAAAGAGCCCTTTGCGGCCTACTTGCAGAATAAACGTTTTGATTTTTTTTTTTTATTTTTGATGGAAAGGTTAAAAAAGAAAGGTTTACTGGTAGAGATACTTAAATAAGAATAATAATTTAATTTTGAGGACTGTACCTATCAAAAATAATTCTTATAATTACTTATATCTTAAGTAATTATAAAAAATATTTTTGATAGGTACAGTCCTCATGTCAGTTATAATTGTTTAAGCTATACTTGATTATTGAATCATCTTTGAAAGTTCTCATAGTTATTATTCTATCATTTGCTGTTATATCAAACAATAACAGTTAAAATTTTTGTAGTGGTAGAGCCATGTTGTAGCTAGCCGCTGCATCACGAATGGGCCGGCTCGTCCGGGGCAGTACCACCCTGTCACAGAACACCGGCGTGAAGCAGCAGTAATCCTGCTTGCGTTTCGTACGGTCAGTGAGAGTGCCGGGGGCCCAATACCTCACCCCTTCCCTCTCCCCCTCCCTCTCCCTCTTCCCCTATTCCCTTTCCTTTAGGGCCGACAACGCACTGGCGTCGTGTAAAGCGCTGCGGGTGTCTATGGACAGTGGTGTTCATTTAACATCAGGTGACCCACTAGTTCGTTTGTCTGGCCTATCTAACATAAAAAAAAAAAAAAACATAAAAGTTAAGATTATAAACAAATAAATATCACGGGACACCTGACACCAATTGACCTAATTCCAAACTAAGCACAGCTTGTACTATGGATGCTAGGCAATGGATAAACATACTTATATAGATAAATACCGTAAGGTCGGGGTACTTTGGCCCATTTTAGGCTTATTTTGGCCCACATAAAAACATAAAATAAAATCAACTAAAATAATTACTTTGCACACCCGCGACCTTACAATAGTTACGTTTATGCAAGAAATGTGCGTTCATGCAGTTCCTCCACCTCCACACTGTACGAAAACACACAAATGACATAAACACAACTATCACCACCACCAAGCTACACTGACGCCTTTCGAACTCAACCAGAGCTCATCTTCGGAGTTACCACACGGCATATGCGGCGGCATAGCATACGGTTGTGGTAACTCCGAAGATGAGCTCTGGTTGAGTTCGAAACGCGTCAGTGTAGCTTGGTGGCGGTGATAGTTGTGTTTATGTGATTTGTGTGTGTTCGTACAGTGTGGAGGTGGAGGAACTGCATGAACGCACATTTCTTGCATAAACGTAACTATTGTAAGGACGCGGGTGAGCAAAGTAATTGTTTTAGTTCATTAATATGGACCTCCGCAAAGTAACGCCTGATTCAATAAATTAAAATAAAATCATAAAGACGTGATTGATCAATTAACACCAACCACATGGCAAAGAGCCATAATATTCTCAAAGCAATCCCATGAGCCAAATCCCATGTTAATCCCATGAGCCAAAGCTATCCTTCAGGGCCAAAGTAACTCGACCGTACGGTACATGCTTAAATATATATTAAACATCCAAGACCCGAGAACAAAAACATTCGTATTATTCATACAAATATCTGGCCCGGCCGGGAATCGAACCCGGGACTTCAAGCTTCGTAGACAGGTTCTCTAACCACTTGACCATCCGGTCGTCCATATATGAGATCCAGCCTGGTAACAGACGGACATTGGGGTCTTAGTACAAAACATAATCACTCACTCACAAACTTTCGCATTTATAATATTAGTAGAAAGTAGGATTAAACTCATCATTACACATAACATTGAAACGGACTAAATCTGAAGTCGCTGTCAATTGAAATTGCAAACAATGTAAATAAACCATTTAATGAAATATCTATATTCTAGCACTTGTTTATAGTTTTTCCTACTCCTGTACTTTTATCTGTTTTTTACATGGTCGCGAACAAATATATAAGAACATAGATAATATGACTTCAGAAAGTCTATACTTAATCTATTCGCCATAACAGCACTTGTGTCGTAATGTCGTTATTACGATACACCTAGCTGCCACATAATATTGAATGTAGGGTACACTCAACACTAAAGCCCAGTTTAGACCTGCTGAGTTGAGTAGAGTAGGGTACAGTCGGGTACAGTAGGGTAAAATAGGGTACATTAGGGTATAGTCGGGTACAGTAGGGTACAGTCGGGTACAGTAGGGTAAAATAGGGTACAGTAGGGTACAGTAGGGTACAGTCGGGTACAGTAGGGTAAAATAGGGTACAGTAGGGTACAGTCGGGTACAGTAGGGTAAAATAGGGTAAAATAGGGTACAGTAGGGTACAGTCGGGTACAGTAGGGTAAAATAGGGTACAGTAGGGTACAGTAGGGTACAGTAGGGTACAGTAGGGTAAAATAGGGTACAGTAGGGTACAGTCGGGTACAGTCGGGTCCAGTCAGGTACAGTCGGGTACAGTCGGGTACAGTAGGGTACAGTCGGGTACAGTAGGGTAAAATAGGGTACAGTAGGGGTACAGTCGGGTACAGTAGGGTAAAATAGGGTACAGTAGGGTACAGACGGGTACAGTAGGGTAAAATAGGGTACAGTAGGGTACAGACGGGTACAGTAGGGTAAATTAGGGTACAGTAGGGTACAGTCGGGTACAGTAAGGTAAAATAGGGTACAGTAGGGTACAGACGGGTACAGTAGGGTAAAATAGGGTACAGTAGGGTACAGTCGGGTACAGTAGGGTAAAATAGGGTACAGTAGGTTACAGTCGGGTACAGTCGGGTACAGTAGGCTAAAATAGGGTACAGTCGGGTACTGTCGGGTACAGTCAGGTACAGTCGGGTACAGTCGGGTACAGTCGGGTACAGTCGGGTACAGTAGGGTACAGTCGGGTATAGTAGGGTAAAATAGGGTGCAGTTGGGTACAGTCGGGTACAGTAAGGTAAAATAAGGTACAGTAGGGTATAGTCGGGTACAGTAGGGTAAAATAAGGTACATTAGGGTACAGTCGGGTACAGTAGGGTAAAATAGGGTACAGTAGGGTACAGTCGGGTACAGTAGGGTAAAATAGGGTACAGTAGAGTACAGTCGGGTACAGTAGGGTAAAATAGGGTACAGTAGGGTACAGTAGGGTACAGTAGGGTACAGTAGGGTAAAATAGGGTACAGTAGGGTACAGTCGGGTACAGTCGGGTCCAGTCAGGTACAGTCGGGTACAGTCGGGTACAGTAGGGTACAGTCGGGTACAGTAGGGTAAAATAGGGTACAGTAGGGGTACAGTCGGGTACAGTAAGGTAAAATAGGGTACAGTAGGGTACAGACGGGTACAGTAGGGTAAAATAGGGTACAGTAGGGTACAGACGGGTACAGTAGGGTAAATTAGGGTACAGTAGGGTACAGTCGGGTACAGTAAGGTAAAATAGGGTACAGTAGGGTACAGTCGGGTACCCAACTGTACCCTACTGTACCCTATTTTACCTGACTATACCCTACTGTACCCTATTTTACCCTACTGTACCCGACTGTACCCTACTGTACCCTATTTCACCCGACTGTACCCTACTGTACCCCATTTTACCCTACTGTACCCGACTGTACCCGACTGTACCCCATTTTACCCTACTGTACCCGACTGTACCCTACTGTGCCCTATTTTACCCTACTGTACCCTACTGTGCCTTATTTTACCCTACTGTACCCTATTTTACCATACTGTACCCGACTGTACCCTATTTTACCCTACTGTACCCTACAGTAGGGTACAGTACAGTACAGTCGAGTCGTAGAAAAAATATTGTATGCAACGGTGTATAATTTGGTCTTAACGGCTCGTGCCGTCTTCCATTGCGATACTCGCGTTCGCTCGTATCGCAACTCACGTCACTCGCCTTTTAAGACCTCACTTATACAACCGTTGCATAAAATACTATTAATGGTTTAGGATAATGTTGTGGTAAGTATAGATTAAATAACACATGGATTTAGCAGTATTTGATGGGGGAAAATGGAAATTAAAGACATTTTAAATACAAGGTTTGTTTTATATTGTTTGCAATTTGAATTTACAGTGACTTTATATCCAATTTTACGGTACCCTAAATTTCAATTTTGTTGGCAATACCACTCGGAATTACATTAAATGAGAAGATAATTCCGAGGGGTACAAATTTTTCGTAACACGGATTTAGATTCCCATATATGCTATTTCCGTGTGTTGGGGTTTTCCCACCATCGGATTTATCTTCAATCCAGGTTATCAAAAAACATAATTCCGACCCATAAAAAAACAAGTAAACAGAGATTTTTTAATGTAAATCGAAAGCTCATATTCCAATCTTCACAAAAAACTCAACTTTGATATCTTAACAAGCAAAATACTTCAATTTTTCATAAAAGTATAATGACGTGTATATTTAAGGGTTTCTAAGAAAATATACTTTATTGTGATCAGCGAATCTTTAAAAATTAAGAGTTCTGATCACTTTTTAATACCACGGATATTGCTCTCTACCTGCTGTATTAGCTAAAGATTACATTTGCATAAATTTTTAATATAAGTGCTAAGCAAAATTTAAAATAAATTAACTCGGAATGGAAAGTATTGTTACATCTTAAGCCGAGGCATACCTCGGAATAATCTGCCACTGCAAAAATATGGATGCTTATTCCGCTGTATTTAATTTACCGTTTTTAACGTATTTCTGTCCAAAAATATGAAAATATTATGATCTAAGTCATAAAAGAAACTACTATCTAACATTACAAAACCGCAACATTAAAGTAACTGTCATATTTATTATCCAAATCACTAATTAGAAACACGGTTGTACTTACGCCAGGTATCTTGCGTTTGTATGACACAACCTGCTTCTGCGGCAACGTTGCGTTTACTGACAATTTTTATGGCCCCTTGCTTGATATATGTTCACTAGTGCTGTTAATTTCGTTGACAAAAATAGTACATTACTGCAGAGGCCGTGAAGTCAGGGATTGATGGACGAGATTTGGGGTATACGGCCGAGTCGTAGACGAGGCCGGATAAAACGAGTCCAGCAATCCCTCTTCCGGCCGAGGATTGTATATAGCTTTTCTCAAACATGCATCATCATCATCATCATCATCATCGTCATCATCATCATCATCATCATCCATCCATCCATCCATCCATCCATCCATCCATCCATCCATACATCCATCCATACATCCATCCATACATCCACCCATACATCCATCCATACATCCATCAATACATCCATCCATACATCCATCCATATATCCATCCATACATCCACCCATACATCCATCCATACATCCACCCATACATCCATCCATACATCCATCCATCTATCCATACATCCATCCATACATCCATCCATACATCCATCCATACATCCATCCATACATCCATCCATCCATCCATCCATACATCCATCCATCCATCCATACATCCATCCATACATCCATAAATCCATCCATCCATCCATCCATCCATCCATCCATACATCTATCCATACATCTATACATCCATCCATACATCCATCCATCCATACATCCATTCATACATCCATACATCCATCCATACATCCATCCATCCATACATCCATCCATCCATCCATCCATCCATCCATCCATCCATACATCTATACATCCATCCATACATCCATCCATCCATACATCCATCCATACATCCATACATCTATCCATACATCCATACATCCATCCATCCATCCATCCATACATCCCTACATCCATCCATACATCCATACATCCATCCGTACATCCATCCATACATCCATACATCCATCCATACATTCATACATCCATCCATCCATCCATCACCAGAAGTTCAGGCGGTTTTATAGAAAGTACCTGGGCGACCGAGCTCTGCTCGGGCAGAAACTCGGTACCAAGCGTTTTCCCAGAGATAAGACCAAGCTAGATCAATTTTTCATCCCCGAAACCCCCAAACACCAAATTTCATCGAAATCGTTGGAACCGTTTCCGAGATCCTGATTATATACACCGGAGGGGTGGGTGGTGGGGGGGGGGGGGTTGAGAGGGGGGGAGGGGATGCGGGGGAGGGAGCGCGGGGGTATTAAAGGGGGGATGAAAATTTCATTGATTTTGCCGTAGGATGCACCGTTTTCAAGATATTTGACAAAAACACCGGAGGGGGTGGAGCGGTGAGTCACGTTAAACTATCGTCCGTAAATCGACTTTACAGACAACCGGCTTTTCCTGTTCTGTGTGCTCCCAATAGGGAACGTACACATAGACGGTGCTGCCAACTGGTGCCATAAGGGTGCCATCAATTTGAATGTTTTACCTTGATAAGTTTGTTTTACTGTCCGCATAGTGTCTCTTCTGTCGCATTAGTGCTGCCGCCTATAGTTACTGCACGTTCCCTATAATACTTTTTCTAATAAAAAAGTAACTTTTTCTTGCAAAAAAATAACTTTTTCTCACAAAAAAGTAACTCTTTCTCACAAAAGAAGAAACTTGACGTTTTCTCATAAAAAATAAACTTAAAAAAAAAACTAAAAATCTTGAAAAAAAACGTGGTATCGAACCGAGGTCGGCTGGATCCACGACCACCCGATTTCTAATGTGCCATTATGATCTGCTCGAAGTCGGCGAAATTTAGCTTTATATTCTAATGCAAACAAAAATAGCCGGAAAACACGAGTAAAAGCGATTTTCTGAAAATGAAACATAGCTAGATCAGTTTTTCATCCCCGAAAACCCCCACATACCAAATTTCATCGAAATCGTTGGAGCCGTTTCCGAGATCCTGATTATATATATATATATATATATATATACATATATACAAGAATTGCTCGTTTAAAGGTATTAGATAAAAGAAGATAGATTTTTTTAATGTCGTAAGTTGGCTGTATGTAATTTTTCCTTTGTCAGTTTAATGTTAGTAAGCAAATTTAAAAAGTTACAGCAGCGGACAATAATGGTTTTTCATACTTACTTTTATGGCCTAGGCCAAGAAGTAATGTAGGGAGCCATAAACAACAAACTTCATGGCTTCATTTCGTGACATTAACGCATACATTTCAAAGCATGTTTGAGAAATAGTACATTACTGCAGCGGCCGCGAAATAGGGGATTGCCGGCCGAGTAGTTATAGATGGCAGAGTGTTAACGAGGCCATCTAGAGATACGAGGCCGGCAATCCCTGTTTGTGGCCAAGGCTTGTATAGAGTTTTTCTCAAACATGCATCATCATCATCATCATCACCATCATCACCGTCGTCGTCGTCGTCATCATCATCAGCATCATCACCATCACCATCATTATCACCATCATCATCATCACTATCATCATCATCATCACCATCATCATCAACATCATCATCATCATCACCATCATCATCTCATCATCACTATCATCATCATCACATCATCATCATCATCACCACCATCATCATCACCGCCATCATCAACATCATCATCATCACCATCATCATCATCACTATCATCATCATCTTCATCATCACCATCATCATCATCATCACTATCATCATCACCATCATCATCATCATCACCATCATCATCACCCATCATCACCATGATCATAATCATCATCATCATCACTATCATCTTCATCATCACCATCATCATCAACATCATCATCTCATCATCACCATCATCATAACCATCATCACCATCATCATCAACATCATCATAACCATCATCATCATCATCATCAACATCATCATCTCATCATCACCATCATCATCATCACCATCACCCATCATCGTCATCATCATCATCACTATCATCATCATCATCACCATCATCAACATCATCATCACCATCATCATCATCACCATCATCATCACCCATCATCATCATCATCATCATCATCATCATCACCATCATCATCAACATCATCATCTCATAATCACCATCATCATAATCATCATCATCATCATCATCTCATCATCACACCATCATCATCATCACCACCATCATCATCACCGCCATCATTAACACCATCACCACCATCAACATCACCATCTTCATCATCATCTTACCGTACCTTAAATAAGCGTAGTGGCAGAATGTCATAATGAACCAAAACGCAAATATTGCTTATAGTTTTTTTTTAATGGCTAAATGCTATGATGCCATAGACCTATAAACGTCATGGTACATGAAACAATAGACGATCACTTTGCTGGCCTAATGTTGTATGGAATTCCATTATTGACCTCTCGTCTAGCCCGCACACCACGCCGCGCCTGCATTGTGACACTTCGTGGCGTATTATAAGGAACATAACGTCAATATTTCATAGCATGTTTGAGAAAATTACTTTTTCTCAAACATGCTATGAAATATTGACGTTATGTTCCTTATAATACGCCACGAAGTGTCACGTTGCAGGTGCAGGTGCAGCCGGTGGTGGGGGACCGCGTAGACGTGAGGTCAATAATGGAATTTCATACAACTTTGCTGGCCAAGGCCAGCAAAGTGATCGTCTATTGTTTCATACCATGACGTTTATAGGTCTATGGCATCATAGTATTTAGCCATAAAAAAAAACTATAAGCAATATTTGCGTTTTGGTTCATTAAGACATTCTGCCACTACGCTTATTTAAGGTAAGGTAAGATGATGATGATGATGGTGTGATGATGATGGTGATGATGATGATGATGATGATGATGTTGATGATGATGATGATGATTATGATGATGATGGTGATGACGATGATGTTGATGATGATCATGATGGTGATGATGATGATGGTGGTGATGGTGATGCATGTTTGAGAAAAACTATATACAAGCCTTGGCCACGAACAGGGATTGCCGGCCTCGTATCTCTAGATGGCCTCGTTAACACTCGGCCATCTATAACTACTCGGCCGGCAATCCCCTATTTCGCGGCCGCTGCAGTAATGTACTATTTCTCAAACATGCTATGAAATATTGACGTTATGTTCCTTATAATACGCCACGAAGGGTCACGTTGCAGGTGCAGGTGCAGCCGGTGGTGGGGGACCGCCTAGACGAGAGGTCAATAATGGAATTTCATACAACTTTGCAGGCCTAGGCCGGCAATGCGATCGTCTATTGTTTCATGTCACACAGCACCATGATATTTATAGGTCTATGACATCATAGCATTTAGCCATTTAAAAAAAAAAACTATAAGCAATATTTGCGTTTTGGTTCATTATGACATTCTGCCACTACGCTTATTTAAGGTAAGGTAAGATGGTGATAGTGATGGTAATGGTGATCTGCCTAGAGAAATATTTTCACCATCAACATCATCATCACCATCATCATCATCATCGTCATCATCATCATCATCATCACCATCATCATCATCATCATCATCACCGTCATCATCATCATCATCACCATAATCATCATCATCACCATCATCATCATCATCATCATTCATCACCATCATCATCATCATTCATCACCATCATAATCATCATCACCACCATCATCATCATCACCATCATCACCATCATCATCATCATCATCATCATCGTCATCATCATCATCATAGTCATCATCATCATCATCATCATCAGCATCATCATCATCACCATAATCATCATCATCATCATCATTCATCACCATCATCATCACCACCATCATCATCATCACCACCATCATCATCATCATTCATCACCATCATCATCATCATCATCACCACCATCATCATCATCACCATCATCATCATCATCATCGTTATCGTCATAATCATCATCATCATCATCACCACCATCATCATCATCACCATCATCATCATCATTCATCACCATCATCATCATCATCACCACCATCATCATCATCACCATCATCATCATCATCATCACCATTATCATCATCATCATCATCATTCATCACCATTACCATCATCATCACCATCATCATCAATCACCATCGTCATCATCATCATCATCACCATCACCACCATCTTCATCATCATGATGACGACGACGATGATGATGATGATGATGATGGTGATGGTGCATGTTTGAGAAAAGCACTATACAAGCCTCGGCCGGAACAGGGGTTGCCGGCCTCGTATCATGCCGGCCTCGTGTACCACTCGGCCGCCAACTTAGATACTCGGCCGGCAACCCCTTAAGTCCCGGCCTCTGCAGTAATGTACTATTTCTCAAACATGCTATGAAATATTGACGTTATGTTCCTTATAATACGCCACGAAGGGTCACGTTGCAGGTGCAGGTTCAGCCGGTGCAGGTGCGCCTAGACGAGAGGTCAATTATGGAATTTCATACAACATTGCTGGCCAAGGCAGGTTTGGACACAACTTTTTGAGATTTGGCAATTTAAAATAGTACATTACTGCAGCGGCCGCGAAATACGGGATTGCCGGCCGAGTAGTTATAGATTGGCCGAGTGTTAACGAGGCCATCTAGAGATACGAGGCCGGCAATCCCTGTTCGTGGCCAAGGCTTGTATAGAGTTTTTCTCAAACATGCATCACCATCACCACCATCATCATCATCACCATCATCATCATCACCAACATCATCATCATCATCAACATCATCATCATCACCATCATCATCATCATCATAATCACTATCATCATCAACATCATCATCACCATCATCATCTCATCATCACCATCATCATCACCATCATCATCATCACCATCATCATCACACCATCATCATCATCATCATCTTCACCGCCATCATCAACACCATCACCACCATCATCATCATCATCACACCATCATCATCATCATCATCATCACCACCATCACCATCATCATCACCAACATCATCATCATCATCAACATCATCATCATCACCATCATCATCATCATCATAATCACTATCATCATCAACATCATCATCACCATCATCATCTCATCATCACCATCATCATCACCATCATCATCATCACCATCATCATCACACCATCATCATCATCATCATCTTCACCGCCATCATCAACACCATCACCACCATCATCATCATCATCACACCATCATCATCATCATCATCATCACCATCATCACCATCATCATCAACATCATCATCTCATAATCACCATCATCATAATCATCATCATCATCATCATCATCTCATCATCACACCATCATCATCATCACCACCATCATCATCACCGCCATCATTAACACCATCACCACCATCAACATCACCATCTTCATCATCATCTTACCGTACCTTAAATAAGCGTAGTGGCAGAATGTCATAATGAACCAAAACGCAAATATTGCTTATAGTTTTTTTTTAATGGCTAAATGCTATGATGCCATAGACCTATAAACGTCATGGTACATGAAACAATAGACGATCACTTTGCTGGCCTAATGTTGTATGGAATTCCATTATTGACCTCTCGTCTAGCCCGCACACCACGCCGCGCCTGCATTGTGACACTTCGTGGCGTATTATAAGGAACATAACGTCAATATTTCATAGCATGTTTGAGAAAAAGTAATTTTCTCAAACATGCTATGAAATATTGACGTTATGTTGCAGGTGCAGGTGCAGCCGGTGGTGGGGGACCGCGTAGACGTGAGGTCAATAATGGAATTTCATACAACTTTGCTGGCCAAGGCCAGCAAAGTGATCGTCTATTGTTTCATACCATGACACTTATAGGTCTATGGCATCATAGTATTTAGCCATAAAAAAAAACTATAAGCAATATTTGCGTTTTGGTTCATTAAGACATTCTGCCACTACGCTTATTTAAGGTAAGGTAAGATGATGATGATGATGGTGTGATGATGATGGTGATGATGATGATGATGATGATGATGTTGATGATGATGATGATGATTATGATGATGATGGTGATGACGATGATGTTGATGATGATCATGATGGTGATGATGATGATGGTGGTGATGGTGATGCATGTTTGAGAAAAACTATATACAAGCCTTGGCCACGAACAGGGATTGCCGGCCTCGTATCTCTAGATGGCCTCGTTAACACTCGGCCATCTATAACTACTCGGCCGGCAATCCCCTATTTCGCGGCCGCTGCAGTAATGTACTATTTCTCAAACATGCTATGAAATATTGACGTTATGTTCCTTATAATACGCCACGAAGGGTCACGTTGCAGGTGCAGGTGCAGCCGGTGGTGGGGGACCGCCTAGACGAGAGGTCAATAATGGAATTTCATACAACTTTGCAGGCCTAGGCCGGCAATGCGATCGTCTATTGTTTCATGTCACACAGCACCATGATATTTATAGGTCTATGACATCATAGCATTTAGCCATTTAAAAAAAAAAACTATAAGCAATATTTGCGTTTTGGTTCATTATGACATTCTGCCACTACGCTTATTTAAGGTAAGGTAAGATGGTGATAGTGATGGTAATGGTGATCTGCCTAGAGAAATATTTTCACCATCAACATCATCATCACCATCATCATCATCATCGTCATCATCATCATCATCATCACCATCATCATCATCATCATCATCACCGTCATCATCATCATCATCACCATAATCATCATCATCACCATCATCATCATCATTCATCACCATCATCATCATCATTCATCACCATCATAATCATCATCACCACCATCATCATCATCACCATCATCACCATCATCATCATCATCATCATCATCGTCATCATCATCATCATAGTCATCATCATCATCATCATCATCAGCATCATCATCATCACCATAATCATCATCATCATCATCATTCATCACCATCATCATCACCACCATCATCATCATCACCACCATCATCATCATCATTCATCACCATCATCATCATCATCATCACCACCATCATCATCATCACCATCATCATCATCATCATCGTTATCGTCATAATCATCATCATCATCATCACCACCATCATCATCATCACCATCATCATCATCATTCATCACCATCATCATCATCATCACCACCATCATCATCATCACCATCATCATCATCATCATCACCATTATCATCATCATCATCATCATTCATCACCATTACCATCATCATCACCATCATCATCAATCACCATCGTCATCATCATCATCATCACCATCACCACCATCTTCATCATCATGATGACGACGACGATGATGATGATGATGATGATGGTGATGGTGCATGTTTGAGAAAAGCACTATACAAGCCTCGGCCGGAACAGGGGTTGCCGGCCTCGTATCATGCCGGCCTCGTGTACCACTCGGCCGCCAACTTAGATACTCGGCCGGCAACCCCTTAAGTCCCGGCCTCTGCAGTAATGTACTATTTCTCAAACATGCTATGAAATATTGACGTTATGTTCCTTATAATACGCCACGAAGGGTCACGTTGCAGGTGCAGGTTCAGCCGGTGCAGGTGCGCCTAGACGAGAGGTCAATTATGGAATTTCATACAACATTGCTGGCCAAGGCAGGTTTGGACACAACTTTTTGAGATTTGGCAATTTAAAATAGTACATTACTGCAGCGGCCGCGAAATACGGGATTGCCGGCCGAGTAGTTATAGATTGGCCGAGTGTTAACGAGGCCATCTAGAGATACGAGGCCGGCAATCCCTGTTCGTGGCCAAGGCTTGTATAGAGTTTTTCTCAAACATGCATCACCATCACCACCATCATCATCATCACCATCATCATCATCACCAACATCATCATCATCATCAACATCATCATCATCACCATCATCATCATCATCATAATCACTATCATCATCAACATCATCATCACCATCATCATCTCATCATCACCATCATCATCACACCATCATCATCATCATCATCTTCACCGCCATCATCAACACCATCACCACCATCATCATCATCATCACACCATCATCATCATCATCATCATCACCACCATCACCATCATCATCACCATCATCATCATCATCATCTTACCTTACCTTAAATAAGCGTAGTGGCAGAATGTCTTAATGAACCAAAACGCAAATTTTGCTTATAGTTTTTTTTTAATGGCTAAATGCTATGATGCCATAGACCTATAAACGTCATGGTATGAAACAATAGACAATCACTTTGCTGGCCTTGGCCAGCAATGTTGTATGAAATTCCATTATTGACCTCTCGTCTAGGCGCACCTGCACCGGCTGCACCTGCACCTGCAACGTGACCCTTCGTGGCGTATTATAAGGAACATAACGTCAATATTTCATAGCATGTTTGAGAAATAGTACATTACTGCAGAGGCCGTGAAGTAAAGGATTGATGGACGAGATTTGGGGTATACGGCCGAGTCGTAGACGAGGCCGGATAAAACGAGTCCAGCAATCCCTCTTCCGGCCGAGGATTGTATAGAGCTTTTCTCAAACATGCATCATCATCATCATCATCATCATCATCCATCCATCCAACCATCCATCCATCCGTCCATCCATTTATCCATACATCTATACATCCATCCATCCATACATCCATTCATACATCCATCCATCCATACATCCATCCATCCATACATCCATCCATCCATCCATACATCCATCCATCCATCCATCGATACATCCATCCATCCATCCATCGATACATCCATCCATACATCTATACATCCATCCATACATCCATCCATCCATACATCCATCCATACATCCATACATCCATCCATACATCCATACATCCATCCATCCATACATCCATCCATCCATCCATACATACATCCATCCATACATCCATACATCCATCCATACATCCATACATCCATCCGTACATCCATACATCCATACATCCATCCATACATCCATATATCCATACATCCATCCATACATCCATACATCCATCCATCCATCACCAGTAGTTTAGGCGGTTTTATAGAAATAAAAGAAGATAGTTTTTTTTTAATGTCGTAAATTGGCTGTATGTAATTTTTCTTTTGTCAGTTTAGTATTAGTAAGCAAACTTAAAAAGTTACAGCAGCGGACAATAATGGTTTTTCATACTTACTTTTATGGCCTAGGCCAAGAAGTAATGTAGGGAGCCATAAACAACAAACTTCATGGCTTCATTTCGTGACGTTAACGCATACATTTCAAAGCATGTTTGAGAAAAGTTACTTTTCCGCACGCGTGTGGAAAGTAAAATCCATATTACTTTTTTTCACACTTGAGGAAGCGTGCTGG